>BTHU01000009.1:82627441-82672441 GCA_036184795.1 Tokudaia tokunoshimensis
CCACTCCTGGGCATATACCCAGAGGCTTCCCCTGCATGCAATAAGGACACATGCTCCGCTATGTTCATAGCAGCCTTATTTATAATAGCCAGAAGCTGGAAAGAACCCAGATGTCCCTCAACGGAGGAATGGATTCAGAAGATGTGGTATATCTACACAATGGAATACTACTCTGCAATTAAAAACAATGAATTCACGAAATTCCTAAGCAAATGGTCAGAACTTGAAAATATCATCCTTAGTGAGGTAACCCAATCACAAAAGAACACACATGGTATGCAGTCACTGATAAGGGGATATTAACCCAGAATCTTGGAATACCCTAGACACAATTCGCATATCAATAGATTTCCAAGAGGATGGAAGGAGAGACCCCTGGTCCTGGAAAGACTGGATGTAGGGGAATACCAGGACAGAGAAGCGAGATGGGGTTGAATGGGGAAAAGAGGGAGGGAAGGGGGCTGATGGGACTTTCGGGGAGGGAGGAAACGGGAAAAGGGAAATGATTTTGAATGTAAATAAAAAAAACTTAGAAAATAAAATAAAATTAAAAAAAAAAAAGAACCAAATTCTGGCTCTTAGGGTTTATCAATAAAGCTGATGATCCTGAAACCTTGTTGACTAGGGAGAGTAGTGAGCACAAATTACTGACATCAGGATGGAGAATTCACTGTAGAGTCTATAGCTATCAGAAAGGAAAATGGCACAATAGCCAACTCTATGCTCTTAAATTTGACAACATAAAGAAAAAGAAAATGAATGTGTGCATGTGCTTGTGGGGGAGCATGTGTGTGTACATGTGCATGTGTGCATGGGGATGCATTTGTAAATATGCATGTACCTGTGTGTGTGCATGTACTTGTATGAGTGCATGTGTGTGTGTGCTTATGTGTGTGCATATGTGTGTATGCATGTACATGTGAGTGTGTGTGTATGTGGGGGGGGCATGTATGTGTGCATGGGCTTGTGTATGTGCATATGTGTGTGCATGTGCATATGTGTGTACGTATGTGTGTATGTATGTGCATGTGCGTGTGTGTGTATGTGGGGGGGCATGTGTGGGGGCATGTGCTTATGTGTATGCGTGTGTGCATGTATGTGCTTATGTGTGTGCGTATGTGTGTATGCTTGTGCATGTGCGCGTGTGTGTGTATGTGTGGGGGGGCATGTGTGTGTATATGTGCTTGTGTATGTGGGGGGCATGTATATGTGTGTATGTCCTTGTATGTGTGAGTGTGTGTGTTAAAGAAACATAAATAGATCTTACAAAAAATAAATAGGTAGTAAAAATAGCTTTCTATCTACCATAGAAGCAAATTCACTGCTGTATTTCTCCAAACAATGAGAGTAATAATTATTAATCTTTCACAAAAAGTTGAAAAACAGGTAATATTTGACAGTTCACTGCAACCAGCATTACATTAATACCAAAACCAGTCACACAGATATTACAAAAAAAGTTTAGCTAATATCTTTTGAGGACATCAATGCAAAAAGCTTTCTAGACGTTTAGCAAGCTGAATCTTACGAGCCTAAGAACCATAATGTTGTCACCAAATGAGTTTTGCTAAAAGAATGAATGTTTCTGATTGAAAACTATCCGGCACTGTCTACCATATGAACAAGACACAGACATTCAGACTGAGGCCAGCACGTCTGCTCCGAACACTTCCACTCAACAAGGCAGTGAAGGTTCTTCTGCCCTGTGGCTCATGTGTGCATTCAGAAATCCTCCTCTGGGTTAGAAAACACAGTTGCCCATCAGCTGACTGACCCTTTGTTTTGCCCAAATCAAAATCATGGATACAGAAGTGCTGACAAAGACAGTTTCCACTTCCTTTGGTGCTCGGCAGCAGCAAGTGGGAGTCCCAGAAGCAGGTGGGAGTGGCAGCAGCAGGTGGGGAGAGCAGCAGGTGGACCCCTCTCATCTGTTAGGACACACAGCTCCATCTAGGAAGTTGGAAATTCGCAGTCCTTGGTTACAGAAGTTTCAGAAGTATATTCATGTTCCCATGCCCACTGTCCATGAGTAGTGTCCTCAGAAACCAGTCTTCCTTGTTTTCCTAATCAGGTGGAGGCTGGTGGGTCTCTCTGTGTATGTGTGTGTATCTCTCTGTCTCTCTGTCTCTCCTCTCTCTCTGTTTCTCTCTCTCTTCTCTCTCTGTCTCTCTCTTTCTGTCTCTGTCTCTCTCTCTCTGTCTTTCTGTCTCTCTCTCTGTGTCTCTCTCTGTCTCTGTCTGTCTCTGTCTGTCTCTGTCTCTCTCTCTCTCTGTCTCTGTCTCTCTCTCTCTCTCTCTCTCTCTCTCTCTCTCTCTCACACACACACACACACACACACACACACACACACCAGGTTGGCTCCAGCTTCCTGGGCTGTATTTTCACTGCAAGAGAGGCTGTTCTTCCTCAGCCTCTGATGTGAGGTTTGCACCTACTCTGTTCCCAGCACACAGAAGCAGCTGCATCCACTTCAGCTGCCATGCTTAGCACTTGATCAGGATGCAACTGGTTTTTCACGAGAAACAGTGGCAGTTTCCATACTGAGTTCCCAGGATGAAAATGGCAAGATTCAGACCCCATAAAATTACTTGAAAACCACAAAGATAGATCCCCATAAGATTCCACTAGAACCCATTGCTTCTTAACAATATCCAGGAAGTAAACCCACTAAGGCAGGATGGCTTTGCTATGACAAAGAAAGGTCCCTTACTGCTTTCTTCAACCTGGGCTTCATCACGGGGTCTGCACACACCTCCAGGATTATGCCTTCCTCTCTCACAGACACTTGTCTGGGCACAAGGACTGTGTATAGAATGATTTGAGCCATGTGGAGAAATTAATAGGAAGCAGCACCCACACCACCAGCATCTGAGTGACTTGTACGGTTATTTAATCTTTAGCCTAATCATTTAGCTATGAGGCAGACACGGCCATTGACCCTGTTGCAGTTTGGAACCAGATCATAGAGAAGTGATGACCTTTCCAAAGCTGCTCAACATGAGACGCCCACTCTGTCACACAGCGCCTCCATGTACCTCTAGGCCAGGCTTCGTAACTGTCTTACCAACTATTGCTCATTACTGAATTGCCCTTTCTTCTTTTGTACTTGATTCTCAAACCCCCTCCTTGAACAGTGTGGGATGCTTGTGCTATGTCCTAATCAGGGTTTGTATTCCCTCACAAAACATCATGACCAAGTAGCAAGTTGGGGAGGGAAGGGTTTACTCAGCTTATACTTCCAGAATGGTCCCTTACTACTTTATTGCTGTTCATCACCAAAGGAAGTCAGGACAGGAACTCACACAGAGAAGGAACTTGGAAGCAGGAGCTGATGCAGAGGCCATGCTGGGATGCTGCTTACTGGATTGCTGCCCCTGGCTTGCTCAGCTTGTTTTCTTATAGAACCGAGGACTACCAGCCCAGGGATGACATCACTCACAATGGGCCAGGCCCTCTCCTCTTGATCACTAATTGAGAAAATGCCTTACAGCTGGATCTCATTTCCTCAAGAGAGGCTCCTTTCTCTAGGATAACTCCAGCTTGTGTCAAGTTGACATACAAAACCAGCCAATGCTTGCCATCTATGAAATTCATACCAAGCGGTGGCATAAAACAAGAGAATTTCTTTGTGGATACTTTGGAGTCCAGGTGACAGGGCTGTCTTCTTCTAAATAACCTGGGATGACCCTTCCTACTCTTCCAGCCCTGTTAGCTCCAGAGACCCACAGGCAGGAGGCCTTCACTCAGTCTCTGCTCCATATTTCATGGCTTTCCACATGTGTCCTCAGATTCTCAGAGACACTTGTCTGGATACAGGCCCTGTAGAGAGCAGGAAGTAAACTCTCTCTCAGCCTGTTCATAAAGACCCTTTACCTTGGGGAATATTCACTCACTCCAGAGGGAGGACTTGAGCTTATCCTTCAGAGGACGACATTTGAGTCTTGACAAACTCTAGGTCACCATCACTCCTGAAAGGGAAAGCCACAGTGCATATTTCAAAGAGCAATTCCCGAGGATCTTCTCAGACCCACAAGCTCTGTGTGGTGCAGCCAACATGAGGACAAGAAGGACCTCAACCTAGTTGAATCACTACCACCTGAGCTCCTTTGGCCTTAATCTCATGACTTCCTCTGCACACCAGCTCCAAGACACTTCTGAAGGTGTGGTGGTTTAAACGAGAATATCCCCTATAGACTTAGATATTTGAACATTTGGTTCTCAGTTGGTGGTGCTGGGTAGGTAGGTGGTAAAGTATTTCGAGAGAAAGTACATCGCTGGGGTGGGCTTTGGAGTTTTACAGTCTCGCTGTACTTCCTGTTTACACTCTCTGCTCCATTTTCTCCTTTCAAGATGAGTGCTCTCAGCTTTTGGCTTTGGCTTCCAGACATATCTATTTCTTGCTGCCATTCTTCCCCACCATTACTGGACCCTTATCCTCTGGAACCATAGCCCAAATAAACAGTTTCTTCCATAAGTCATGTGTTTTATCATAGCAACAGAAAGATAACTAATACAGAAGATAGGGTCCTCTCTCTGAGGACAAGTCCTCACTAATTAAGATAAAATGACGGATCCCAGTGTGGCAAAAAGCACCTACTGTGAGCACAAGTGGGAGAGTCAGGCCCCAGAGAAGAATGTCACAGTACCACAGCAGGCAGGTGGTCACCAATGTCTATCTGCAGGGGTAGGCCAGGTAGGTCAAAGGTCATGCTGGCCAAGAATGGAGAACATGAAAAGTTCAGACTGCCCGCTGTTCAGGAGCAGTCGTGGCACGCACCCATGAAAACTCCCAAAGTAGCCACAATTTCCATTAAGAACGCAGGTAAGTGTATTGTTAGTCAACTGTGTCCAGTTCTTTGGTCATCACTTCTCCAAGTTCCTTCCAGGAGGTAATGTGATGTTCAATGTTTCCAGGTAAATATTGTGAAATACCTACTTTGTCCTTTTGCCTTGGTGTCCAATGCCACCACCTTCTTCCTAGCTAACGGGATCTGTTGCGCAGAGCTACAAGTCCAGCTACTTAAAAGGCTGAGTTGGGAAGACTGCAAGTTCAAGGCCATCCTATTCAACTTAGCATGACCTTGTCTCAAAATACAAAGTGCTAAGAAACAGAAAAGGAAGGAAAATGAAAGAAACTGCTTAATGCACGCTCCATTCACAGGGTCAGGCATCTGAAAGAAATCTCTACATAAATCACAGGATGTATACTACAAACCACAGAGATTACAGTCATGGAAATGCTGGGTGGTGACTTACAAACACATCAGACCATCCCAGCCAGGGCCAAATGGTCCTCTGTGTTAGTGACTTCTAATGCTGAGATAAAACACCATGACTAGAGATTTGAAAACTCAGACACAAAGTTTCAACATTTTCTACCTTGATACATGATGATACTTTTGTTACTTTATCACATTTACACCAGGGGGAGAAACCACTAAAAAGATAATAAGCCAACAAAGAACTGTAAGAGTTTACTTAGTTCTCTGCAGGCAATGCAGTATGCTAACAGGCCTTGGATCTCTTGGAATTCCAGGGGTACCCTGACTTTGGCTAAAAAACAGTGTCTCCCAAAACCACAGCAGATTTGGGCAGTAAACATGGTACATAAATTATCACCTCCTGTACCTTCTTCCCAGAGGTGATCCAGGCATGATGAGGTTATAGAAACATTTTGAGATGGTGATGTTGATGCTCATGTCTCAATGCTTTCCTTGCACATCTCCACAGGAGCAAGTGTCAGGACCAATCACAGAATCAGCTTTTATCTTTCCTTGCCCCTCCTACCACTAAAGTCTCAGAATCCACAGAAACTTCTCTCTAGAACACTCTGCAACTCCTTTTCACTGAGCAACTCCTCAGCCTAGCCCTACGGAGATATATGTCTTAGGAGTGAGTTTTCCTGTAAAGTTTAAAATTTCTTCTCTCTGTTCAGCACCAGAACATTAATAACCCAGACATTTACTTCTGTACCAGTCCATGATCACCTACCAACCCCCAACCCTCTGGCACTGAAGGCTCCTTCTACAAACACAGGCAGAGGACTGCAATAGAACCTGTCTGCAGATCCTGAGCCAGTCCAGACAACCGCAGAGCAGATGGATGGTGCTCCTGACAGCCCTTCCCTGGCAGGGTCCTGATCCTTGGGCTCCAGAGAAAGCCTGCACAAAGGCTAGCAGGCTTCGTGGAAATGAAAACATCATTTCTCCTTCCGCCCATCTCAGTGAAGCCTGAGACTGCCTCTGATAATTAATCCTCTGGGAGAAATCGATACTACAACTGCTTGAAGAAGAAACAACCCATAGCAAAATAAACTTTGCAAAGACGCTTCAGCGACTTCTGCAGGCTAGTGTCGTTGTCTGCCGTGGATATAGAAGCCACACACGTGCTGCCTTTTCTCCAGAAGAAGCCCCACCCCACCCCCCAAAGGCAACTACCACAAACCACTTTATTCAGTGAAACACTGGTAATAAACGAGGTCTTTGTTCTCTAGGCCTGTCTGTTCTCTTTTTCCTCTGGGTACCCAGAAAGTGTATAACTCTGACAGTCAGAAGTGTCCTGGAAGAGATTCAGGTGTGTTGGGCTTATGGATACCAAAGGAAATTCAGATTTATCCTATGGTCCTTTACTAACCCAGGGTGTTGTTTTGTCTCATTTTTGTTCTGTTTTACATCCCGTTATTATTACTATTCATTTGCCTTCTCCTTTAGAAAGACACTCTGACATACTCGATCACCCTGGCCGCATGCTGTGTGTACATTTGCTTATAATCCACTGTGACATGTTGCAGCTTCACAAGTGGCTTGAAGGAGGCGTGGTGAAAACCGAGCCATCAGAGCAAACCCCAGACGGCTAATCATCAAGCTTTGGGGAAGAAAACAACCATAAAAACAAATGTTTCTCCCTGGACAACCTTCAAGATCATCCATGGCCAGCTCTATCTGGGTTGATAGTCTGTCTCTAGGGAGACAGAATGCATAGGGCATTACCCTATGCTTGACAACGCACATGCTTCCAAAATACAATATGGGGATATACTAACTTGACACTTGTATGTTGAAGAAGGAATGAGCATGGAAAAATACTAAATATCTTGGTTTTCTATAATCAAATTTCCATTTCTATAAGCTCAGAAAACTTCATATGCCAAGTAAACACCGCTGCAGTTTACAGTGTACACTCCTCCGGAATCTGAGCTGAAGGGTTCCAGGCAACCATGTTTCCCATTCTGTAGTTTTATGACATACAGTACTCAAAGCATGTGAGTTGCATGTTTCAAAACCAAGGCTTCAGTGGAGTCCTGCCATGCACCACAGCCAGAGACACCGTGGAATCCGTACACCTTGGACTGTTAAGTTTTTAGTCACTGTATATTCAGAAATCGTTTACTGTTGACAAATTTCCGTGACCCTCATACTGTTGTATGTGTTCCCCTATGAAGTCACTACCCATGGTTTAAGAAGGTGCCTTTGGATGCTGAGACTCTCACCCTGTCTATTGCTTCCTCGGTACAAAGAAGCTGAAATCAAAGATGTGGCTGACTTGGAAAACAAGACGTGAAGCCCAAGGGTTTAGATTCTTCAAAAACAGGAAGTCTTGCAGCAGTGAGAATTGTGTAGACAGTGTATGTTTCTCTTTTCCCAGACTCTTGATCCTGCCATGGAGTAAGGCAAGATTTCCTAGCACATGTATGTATTCCATGAAAGTGAAGCTGTCTAAGGGTTGTTGAGACATGAACCAGTCAAAAGTACATGATAGGAAAATGCTCTCCAGAAATGCATTAAGAGGAACAAAAAATGTATGCCATTGTGGGGGGGGGGAGATGGGGGAGGGGGAGAGACACAAACTATTTGGGTAGAATGGGAAAGGAACACCCGGCTTGTGGTAGCAGTCTTGCTCAAGTCTGAGTCTATCCTGCCTGGGTTCCCTTCTCTGACCCATGTTCCCAGCCCCGGGCAATACAAACTTTGAAGAAGCTTGCTCTTCTCATTCAAGCCTTCTGCACAAAGGGTGTGGGACGCACTTTGAAGGTCTACAAAAGTCTCCTGTTGTGCTTACTCTGAAGAGACAACAATGTTACCCAAGGCTTCCTCCTCCTGCAGGCACTCTTAACTGATATCCAGAAAGCCCACCTGAGAGGTCTCCTGCCCCCACTCCCACCCCCTGCCTCCACAGAGCTTGATGCCTTTTCCCTGGGGCTCAGGATAGATTGCAATGGTTTTGAAATCTCCCTCTGGGGAGATGCGAGAGCTCTTTCCTCGGCAGAAGTTGGTTTTCCAATATTGATTATCCCCCACTCACCTGCAGCCCCAGCGCTGCAGTGCCTGCATTTATTTATAATGCTGCAGCAACACCAGCTCCAATTATAATCATTAACTTGACAAAACTGTAACCACTGGGCAGAGTGAATCTCCAGAGCTGCCCGTCACTCTAGTTGTAGTCCCCTGAGAGGTTTATTGAGGAGGAGACATCTGGGGAGAGGGTCTGGAAGAGGTTGGGCCAGACACAGAGGGGCTTGAGACCAATCCTGTTTGTGGGTGCCTGCATTTGCCACCCAGGGATCCCTACACGCAAGAGTTCTCAAAGTAGTCCAGGAGTTGGAAAAGTCAAAGCAAGTCCTGGCACATTGCCCAGACTGGTGTGCCTATTGATGGGAACTCTAGCAGTGGCAGGACAGAGGCCCTCACAGCGCTCTGCTCTGAACATGCCTCCCAAGTGGCCCTGGTTTTGCAATAACAGCACTGCCTCCCCATACATGCCCTTCCTCTCTGCTAGCTCAGGACACTGCCCACGAGCCCTGGCCAGGAGACCAGTGTCAAAAGTAGGATTCTGGAACTGATGGATGGGGGCTCCTCAGATCTGCCTCAATTATCCACTAGCAAAGGCTGTTATTCTTCAGCTACAAGTGGTAGTCATGTCTGAGTGGCCCTGTTTGTGAGGCTTTGCCCTGGCTTGTCCACTTAAAAGATCATTAATCACCGCCCCAGTTTATAAATCACAGAGGCCGGCTCACCGTGCGCAATGATGAGGTTGAAGCGCCCAAGAGTACTTAGCGAATTCCCAGACCCAGCCAGCGCTTTCTCTCCGCCTCCAGCAGCCTGGCCATCCATCATCTTGCACCCACTGAGGCAGAAGCGCGGTGACAGAAGAAAGCCTGGGAGCCAAACAATATGATCGGTTAAGACTAGGGCCAGAGAGCTCTTTAAAATTTCCAACCAGTTCCTTTGCCTTTTGTGTTAACAAAACCTATTCATTTCAGGATTTGGCAGTTCAAATTATTTCAGACAAGACCCCAAGACAAATGGCTATATGATAGAGTCACACAGGCACAGTGGCAGCTAGAGGGGGGAGGAAAATGGAGGCTACTGCTGGTGAGTGATGAGAAATAAGGCTGACGGGTCTGGAGGCTTGGCTCTCACTTGTTTGCCTTCTCTGGGTAACACAGACCACCGAGGATGGTCAGTGCCTTCCAGAACTGGAGAAGCCCTCCTAGACTCAACTTGTGTTTTCCCAGAACGCATGTGTGGAGGGAGGTTTAGAGGGCCTAGGGCACGGATTGTTAAAGCAGTTGAACATAGCAAGCAATGTCAAGGAAGCTAGCGGGGGTTATTTTCCTTCCCACTTGGCATTACCCACTAAACTAGTTTTACATATTTCCAACATTTTCCCCTGGAAGGAGAAAACTGAAATTGTCCATTGTCCAGAAGAAAGTGCGAGAGGGGTGCTTAAGTGGAGCTAACAGCTCCCATTTCCCTCACTCTGGCTGAGAGCGATTCGAATGGCTGCGAAATTGTGTTTGAAGCGATGTAATGATGTGTAATAATTTCCTGTCGGTGTGTCAATGAGAAGCCTAGAGAGTGGCATGGTAACATATAAGGGCTACCATGGGAAGGTAGGTGTGGGGAAGCACAGGGTAGGAAGGATCGTGTGGGGTTTTCAGATGCAGAAACTTATGGAAGCGTAATTGTAAGGAGCGGGTGAAGGGGTCTGAGGAAAGCTGGTTGGGGAGCAACCCTCCAGGGACCTACCTAATCCATCTGGCTTTCCTATCAAGTCTGTGTGACTGTCTCAAGCCACTACCTTAGGAATGGACCAATTGGCAAGCCTGCTAGCCAGTGAGAAAAGGCTCAGAATCTGGGTAGAAGCTGATGCCACAAATGTCTCCACAAATGATCCCCCCCCCTTCAGAAACTGTCCCTGTGACCCATAAATGTATTTTCACTGTTACCTGAATCAAACAAAGGGAAAACCCACAGCACATCTGTAAAGAAAAGCACAAATCCAAAGCACCTCAGCTATGTGTGCCTCTCTGAAAGGAAGTGCCTCTGCATAGCCCAGGTGAAGGGCACATGCTCTCTGCCTGCCTCCCCACCTATACACTCCTTCAGTTCAAAAAAAAAAGGCACTTGGGTAATTTCATGTGCTCACCTTCATATCCACCTTCCTGAGGAAAAGCACGTAGAAAGCTTTGTGACTTGTCTCTGTCCTGGGAGCCTCAAACCAACTCTCCAGCCAGACCAACAACCAAACCCACAGGGTACCCATCTCAGAAGGAGGCCTGAGGGAGACATGCCAACTCCACTCAGCATGATGTCATCAACATAGGCAGTGACTTCTCTAAGCCCCCAGGAATCTGTCCTCACTCCAGAACTTAATAGTCTCAAAAGGAGATTCTGGCAAACCCTCAGTGAAGCTGTTCCCGGCCACCATTCCCCCCAAGAGCCCTGAGGCTGCCTAACTGCCTAACAGAATGAGGGTGACAGCTTGTCATGCTCAGACCCGCTCCTTGGCCAACAATGAAGGGCTCTGAGCTTCCTGTTTTAAAAATACATATAACAGCCTTTAAATGAGCGCCCAGTCATTAAATAATTAAACAATCTTCTCCTTTTCCAGAAGCCAGCCCCCATTCATCCCCTTTCTGACTCTCCAGCTAACTGTGGCACACACAAGTAGCTCAAGTGCTCTAGAGGATCTCTGTAGCCCTGCCCCCCACCCCACCCCCATCACCACCAGACTCCATCTCCTATTTCTATCTTATATCTGTTGCCTGCTCCAGGACAGACTAGGGGGCAGTTGATCAGAGCAATGAATTAGTAACCAGTTGTGATTCCTCACTATGTGGTCTCTTCCCACAGGACCGCTTCACCAGCTTCTCAGGGAGACTCCAGGTTGTAACTAAATTTCAGTGTGTAGCCTGTACCACAATGCACTGACTGGAAGACAAGCAGCACAGAAAGGAAAAGGAGTGACCTCAGGAATCAGGGGTCAGGGGTCAGGAGTCAGGGTTTGCCATGGGTCTATCCACCACCTGTAGGATAAGCTTTTCCACAGAACACCTGTCGTCACCTGAGCCTAGACAGATCCCAAGAGATGGACGTCTTTATACTCCACCTTCTTGGCAGCCAGAAAGAGACTGGACAGACATGTCACCATGACAACCATCTCCAAAGTGATCCCCTAGTGCAGTGCCTGATAGGTCACGAGAGGTATCTAGGAAGGCTGTTGGGTGATTCCCCTCTAGCAGCTGGGCTATTGGGGTCCAAGGACTCCATGAGAAGCAGGTCTGAAGACAGTCCTTAACTGCTGCCTGTGTGAAGTATCTGAGAATCATGAGAGGACCATAGTTAGTAGCTGGGATTGGGGGCGGAGGAGGACCACGAAAAAGAACACAGGAGTGGAGATAACAATGTATGAGATCCCGGGAAGGGCAATGCCATGGACAGGAGCCTAGGAGGCTAGTGCTATAGACAGGACCTTGGGATGGGCAGTGCCACTACTAGAGTCCTGAGAGGGAGGATAGTCACAGGCAGAAACCTCGAAGGGGACAGTTCTCCAGACAGAGCCTTGGAAGGACATTGCCATGGCTGGATACCCTCTCAGCATATTTCCGACACTCACCTCAGTCCTGCAAACTGTGGGTATATAGCTGTAACTCAAGGCCTCATCCCCACCCTTCCGTACCTATGTTCTTTCATATGCTGAGGTGCCTATGCATGTGCCTATAAGGTGCCTCTAAGACTGCTGTTTGAGAGTCAAGGTACTACATGTGGAATTATGAAACAGTTGTCACCCTACTATGACCCACAGGAGTCAATTCTTATCTTCATGCCACTGGGCAGCCTCCACTGGGACCCATGCTGTCCTGGTGCTGCAGTTACATCACCCCTGTCATCTAGGTCTGCTGTGTTCTGAACCAAATCCCATTCGCCAGGCATCTCATGCCAGGATCCCTCCCAGCACATCTCCCCAGAGTCCTACTCTCAGTCTGGTCACATTCCCCAACCCCACCTACTATTTAAACTGGATGTTCTTGTTCTCAATGGGCCCCACCCCTAACTTAACCTCATCTCTATCTAGTCCCAGCCTAGTCCTGGTATACCAAGCCATCCCAAACTGTCTAGATGACTGAGTCTTTCCCTCCTGAAATGTCCCTCCTTTCAAACCACCCCCTTACTCCATCTCTGCCTCCTCTCCTGTGTCATTGCTGCCAACCCCAGTGCCTTAGCCTACCCTACATCTCCTTCTAACACCCGGAGCTGAGTTGTCTAAGTGAGATCTGTGGATGTGGTTGGTTATTCAAGTTGCAGGGACCTGGTCAGACATTCACCACCCTGCAACCCAACTGACCCATCTGCAAAACAAGGCCTGGGGAATGACTAATCTCAGAGTTTCTGGACCAAATGCATTGGACAGTATCAGCTCTTGCCAGGCTCATATTTGCTCCTTTCAAGCACAGTCACTGGGACCATATCCCTGTTCCCTTAGCACCCTCTTGAGCACACCATTCTCATCATCATTGCTCATCCCAAGGTCATATTTACCAACACATTGCACCATCATGACACAGCCTTGACAGCTTTCCTATTTCCTGTCCCACTGTCCATCCACGATGCTGCAAACTCCAACACCCATGCCCTTTCCAGCTCTGAGGCCCAGGCCCCTGCCTTCTCCCTGGAATGTCTCCATTCTAGCTACACACTCAGCAAGTCCCACACAAATCCTGCCTCTCAAGACAACACTCCTTTGCCTCAGTGACTCTCCTATTGTCTCGCAGGCCTTTTAGAAGGAGCTTAGGGACCAGACTGATTTCTTCCTTGTTGTATGTCAAAGAAATCGGGACTGGTATCTGGCCAAGGCTCTTCTCAGAAGCTGGAGTATGTGCTGTCCTTTGATCTTAAGACTATGCCCCAAGAGGCTTGCTGATTAGGTTGGTACATGTAATTGGTACCAATAGTACCAAATGGTATACCAGTGTAAGTATATGTATATGCTGTGTATGTATGAGTATGCTTCATATATCATGTGAGGAATTATGGTAGATGTATGTGAACATGGGTGTGAATGGGAGTGTTCATATGCATGATTGGGTACATGTGAATGTGTTCATATGAGTACACATGATGTGTCTGACTGTGTGTGGTTGGGTGAGTGGTTTGTGCAATGAGTGGATCATTAGTTGTGTGGTGCGTGTGAGTGTGCATGTGTGAGTATGTATGGGTGCATTTACGCGTGTGTGAGTATATCCACACAGAGTGAATGCAACTGTGTGTAAGTGAGCACCTTGTGCAAAATGGGAAGGGGTATTTTCCTCTGCAGCTCTCAGTAGGCAGTGTGTACCCTATGCTTTCAAAATGTACCCAGTGCAAACAGAGCGAGAGATGGGGCAGAGCCAGGAGGAGCAGATCTGGATCCCAAAGACTATGCTTGAGACTGAGAGCATGTTCAGGTCAGATTTTTGGCACTTGAAGCCTGTGTGCCCCATTTTGAGTCAACATATGCATCTCTCCCTCCCAATGGGCCAGGAAAGGGAGACTATTGGAAGTTTTCTGTCTGTAGCACCCAGGATAGAAACCTCAAGAGCTCACTGTGAACCTCCCAGGTCTTCCTACAGCAAAAGCAGGTGACTACAGACATAGGTGCAATGTGGCTGTACTGTGAGTAAAGAGCCAGGCATTCCTTATGGCCCAAGAACTCTCTGCACCTGAAAAACTTTAGAAAATACCCTAAGGACCCAAGACCATGGGGACTCAGAACCTCTGGGGACCAAGAATCTGTGTGACAGATAGCCATACAGCTGGAGTCTGACATCTTCAGCTAAAGTTATACTGAGACCTCCTTCCTCAGACTCAGTCAAGGTCCACACACTTACCTATGCAGAATATGCACAAGTGCACACACTCAGAACACACACACACCTTTACATGAATGTATACTCTCATGTGTACACACTCATTTCCATACATGCACACACAAATTCACGTGTTCAAGAACACAGGAGCGGTATCCATCCCATATTCACTACCTTTGAAGAATTTGTTGAAATAAATTTTCTCTTGTTTTTATTTTTACTGGCACTTGATGTCTTTGTGGTATTATATTATCATTGGATATACTTTGTCAAAAATTATAGACCAAGAAGAAGCAATTATGTACAGGTATGAATTATGAAATTATTAAGTAAATTTCATAGATGTTAATTACAGGGACAGAGCAGTAGGCTCACCTTTCTTTTATTCATTGAAGGTAGACATCTGTGTGTGCACTCTTTTTGTTTTTATTAGAAACATCAGGCATTTTGCCCAGCCCATTAGCTTATTGCCACATCAGGAAAGGTTTCTCTAGTGAAGATTTAGGGTTAGAGGTCCTGGTAGAGTGTTCTGTCCTACTTGACAGCAAGAGTGAGTGCCAGCTTGGGAAGAGAGTACTACTAACATCCTCTCCCATCAACTCAAGGACAAACTGCTCAACATTGCCCCTGGCCTACTTCCTGGCCTGGGGAATCCATCAACCCTGGCTGATGTCAGAATAGTGTATTCTGTAGTGTCATGTACTTAACAGATGGTCTAGGTTTTAGATTCTTATATCCTTCTGTGAGTTCCATAGCTCAAAGAGGGAATATGATAATAAAAAGAGCCTCAATACAAGAGACACATAAAACAGACAACCCACCAAATACATGCATAGTCAACCATAGAAATACACATACATATATGACCAACCAACAGGCATACATATGAATGGACAAACCAACTGAACATATACATGTATGACTGATCCAACAGATTCACACATGAACAAGATGAATGGTTAACCAAACATATCCATGGATGGCAAGTCAAGCTAACATGCACATGCATGAAAGATCAACACAATATGCACAGACATGAACTGTCAATTCTACATACTAATATATCTAAGTGTCTAATCCAAAAAAATAGAAATTTTCATGGACAGTCAAACCAAGAGGTACACATGAATAATCTAAACAACAGAAACATACATAAATAGTCATCCAAATAGTCATTCTCATGTATGTATATAATGCATAGACAAATACATGAACAGTCAAACCAACAGACACACACATGAATTGTCAGCCCAGTATGTATGACCAATAGGCACACACGTGAACAGTCAACCCAACCCAACACACACACACACACACAAACACAAACATTCAAGAAAACAGGCACACACAACATGAACAGTCCAACACAACAGGCACACACACAAAGTCAATCCAAAGACACACACATGAACAATCAAGTCAACAGACATAAGCAGTCATGAAAGACACATGCATAAATGGTAGTTGATACCACCCATGGGCAAGTATTTAGAACCTTGGTAAAAAACCAGTAATCAATGATGTCACCAAGATAGCAGCCACAGAACTAGAGACTGGAAGGAGTCAAGATGTCTACTTTAACCAGACTTGTAGTTACCACATGATGAGAGCCATCCACTGTGAGTTGACCCTGAAATCTGCAAGGATACTCTCATAGGATGACAGGTCAAGAGGTTATAATAACCAGAAAGCAGATGAGCCATTCATAGCCTGAGGAAGCAGGGTGAGAGCAGCTAGCAGACAGTCAGGAAAGTCCCTCTGAGCATGAGTCAGAGGTCAGACTGGGGCAAAAACATTCCAGACAGGTGGATGGAGCTGAGAGGTGTGCACCAGAAGTGTGTTCAGGGCCAGAGCTGGAGGAGGAACAGAAAGGACAGGTTTGCAGATCAAGGTCAGACTGGGAATTCTCTCTGTTGCAATGGAGGGGTCAATGGCAGGGTAATGAGGTCTATGTGTTAAATTAATACCTGTCTGGTTGCTACTCAGGAAACAGAAGGAAGAACGTTCCCCAGGGCCCATCTGGAACCCATATGGCTGCATCTTGCCAAAAGATCACCATTAGGTTTTTAGTGAAGCTGATGGGACTTGTCAATGGTACATGTGTATGTGCATGTGTATGTAACAACAGAGTCTCAAACAACTGAAGCCACACCTACGGAGAAATCCTGGGGAGAAGTAGAGAAAGTATTCTTTCTCTAAAGTAAAACAGTCCTGGTGCCAGGATTTTAAAATAAAATGCTTCAATGTCACCCCACACTTTTAAAGATGAGATTAGAAAAGTCAAGGCCACTTAAGTGTCTGTGGCCAGCTCTGGGGATACGCTGACAGAACTCCAGGTCTGAGAATTCTTGTCCCTGAAGTGTGGGCTACAGAGGCCAGGTATCTCAGCAGTGACATCATCTCTAGTATAATGTACCTTGAGTGTGAGACCCAGTCTTGTCTGTCCCTCCTTGGTGTGTCCTGAAGCTGGTTATAGTGTTGATGCTTGAACTAAGGCTCACTGAGCCCCTCTTGGAGATTTCCTGGTCAGACATTAACTTGTGTGTCTGGAAATTGAATCATTCTCTTTTTTTTCATTTCTGTAATGATTAATTGGGGGGTTATCATGTCTATCAAGTAAAATGGAATCTGGTTTATACCCATGGATGAGGTAAAGAAAAGGCTATTCCACACCAGGCTCACCTCTTTCTGGGGTGTGAACACAAACACCCAAAGATATAGATTTCCCCAACTGTACCTGCTTTTCTGGTGATAGTTGTCAGACTGCTTATCTCCACACTTTCCCCAGAAGTACAGCTGTCTCTATACAGGGAAGGGCCATTGTTCTCAGTACCACATGAACTCCAACCACATAGTGCTGCCCAGGAACCATGTCAGTGGATGGAATGCCCATTTCAAAAGGAGAAAAGTGTCTCAAAGCAGTAGACAGTTTGTCCCAGTCTCAAGCCAAGAGCAAAGCAGTGTTAGGAGGAACAAAAAAAATATTAGCCTGTGGGCTATGAATATCTGAAAGCAACAAGGTGCAAAAATATTCAGAAAAAGAAAACATCCCATAAATGGCTCAAGTCCCATTTAAATTACAAAGCAATAATTTTCCCTTTTGAAGTCACTATTCAGAAATGCAGACTAGGCAGAAACAAATTAGAAACTATCTATAAATAGATGTAAGACAAATATGGGAATTATATTTTGAAAACCATTAGTACTCTTTATAAAGACATAGGAAACTGTGAGAATGAACATCCACAACTCCTGCTCCCACCATGAGGGTATCAGTGTCTGTCATACACACCTGCACTTCCATGTGTCCCTTCCTTAAATAATTACAGACCTTTTGACACTGGCAGGAAGACAATTTGTATGACTCTAAAGCTCTTTCAGAAATATGAGTATTTCTAAATAGGAAAGCTCTGAATAAAGAGTGATTTAGAGGAGCTAACAGCTTTCTTAGACCTAGAAATGCGTTTAAAGTACAAGCCATGGAGGCGTACGAAGTCCCAGGGAACTCAGTGTGTAACCAGCCTGAAACAAGGGCCCCCTACTAGAGGCCCAATGCAGATGGTAAATGGGTGTCACATAACCAGATGAAGCTCAGAGATTCTCAAGAGAGTTCAGATGACCTGCCTAAGCAGATGAGCTAGAGTGGCCAGGCTATGGCATTCCATACAACAAAACTCCCTGCTGCAGTATCCAGTTAAGCATGAGAAGATGAACTACGAAAGTGGCCAGCGGTGGAAAAGGAACAACCAACCCTTCTGTGAGGAGGTTTTTCAGACAAAACACAGGCAGTCATCAAAGAAGGAGCTGCAGCTCTGAGCTTATGATCATGGAAGCATGAATACAGCAAGACATTCCAGGAACTGTTCATCACAAGCAAGCCACCAGACCACCTGCCATGTGACTGCGGAAAGAGGTTCCTGGCCTTTAGTAGAATGTGTGTAAGGCGTGAACACTGGCCAGAGGGGACTAGTTCTCAGGGAAGCAGCAAGTGAGAACTTCTGGTTTACATTCCCAGAGAAACCAACCAGCAAACCATGCTGCAAGGATTCTCCATTCCCCATCAGCAGCCTGTTCCTGTGCCTCTCTCACAGCACATCCAGGTCACAGAACACAGAATTCTGATGACCTTTGAATCACAGTGTGCTGAAGACCAGAGGTGTGAAACACCCAATATCCATCAAAACACTTTGAGATACATTTCCCAGAGTGTCCCAGTAGCATTTCTGCCGGGCCTATCTGCCTATCTGCCAGAAGAAAACAAGAGTTGCTCCTGTGGCTACCACTGAAGGAAGTATCAATCTATCAACAGGAGATCCAGGTCAAGCATCAGACAAGCTACTGTGATATACACTAAGCAAAAGACAAGCTACTGTGATATACATTAAACAAAAGCACAAATTCAGTGCAGATGAGAAGGTGATGCCATCTAACAGTCACTGCTCCCAAGCTTTGCCCTCTCTTATCCCACATTCCCCAGACAAACAAGAAAGTTAGAGTCCCTCTCCTCCTCAAGGCTGGAGGAGAGTCAAATTAAAAGCCATTGTATTTTCCCCAAGTCTCCACCATTGTAGAAAGCCATCACTAGCCCCCTTTCCTACAGCCATTTTCTGGACTTCTAATTCTCTATTGCTATCCCCAAAGAGCCTCATTGTGTAGTCACCAGCCTTGGACGCTCTGGGTCCAGAAGTCTAATCACTTCCTACTCCAGACCCAATCTGAGTGGCACAGCAGGAGGAAATGGGACACCTGATTGTCCTTTTCCTGGTTGAGTTTACTGGAAATTTAGATAATCTGTCTTCATCACTGGAAGTGGTTCAGGGAAAGCCACAGGCTTCTTTCCTGCACAGTATCCAGTGTTATGACACCAGAGGTTGTGGCTGTCTGCAGTTCCTCTTCATTTCTTTCTGGAAGGTCATCTCCTGCTCTCCCTGAGGCTGCAGGGTCACATGCTCCTGGTCCCTCTTCCTGTTCCTTCTGGAAGGTCATCACCTGCTCTCCCTGAGGCTATAGGGCCACACATTCCTGGTCCATCTTCCTGTTATTTCTAGATTATCTCCTGCTCGCCCTGAGGCTGCAGGGCCACACCAAATATGAGTGGCTTCTAAGCAGCTCTCTCTCTCCTGCTTTATTTATTTGGGCCGTGCCATCAGACACATGACTTCTGCATGTAGCCCAGGTTGCCAGAGCTCCAATATTCATGCTGTCTATTATCCCCCTTGTCCCCTCCCACCTGTCAAATCTGTTCCCACTTCCTGCTGGAATTCTACACCCATCCACAGACAGCCCAGAGGTGAGGATTAATATTTCAAGAGAAGTTGATGATAATTCTATGATAACTTTATTGGTTGAGCTCTATGGGAAGATATGATATGCTCCAGGTCTGGGAAGTGTGAGGCAATGTGCTGTGTTAGGCATTTAGGAAGGTTGATGAGATCTCCTTTCTCATGTACATAGTCTGTGCATGTCAACTCCATGGAGTGGTTCTGGATTCTCTTCCACAGAAAAACAGGCTCTCGTGTCTGGGAACTTCCTGTTGGGAAAATCTGGAGTCACCCCCACGCTGCTCTGGTCACAGAGGCTTGAGTGGCATCAGGTGAGACTTGGTCATTGCTAAGGAGAACTTGTGACTATTGATGAGCTGATGCTCATTAGCAAAGGAAACTTAGGGCCTACATCCCAACATAACTGGAAACACTGTCCACTTGGCATGGGAGTAAAGGAAAACTTGGTTACTGTTCATTTAGTTACTGTTCTACTTTGATGAAGCACACTGACCAACTCAACTTTTAAAGGAAGCATTTAACTGGGGGCTTGCTTAGAGTTTCAGAGGATGATCAGTCCATGATCATTGTGGTGGGGCGCCTGGCAGCAGGCAGTCAGGCACGGCACTGGAGCAGTAGTTAAGATCTCACATCTGATCCACAAGTTATAGGCAGAGAAATAGTGAGGCTGGACCTGAAAACAGTTTTAAAAACCTCAAAACCCACTCGTTCAATAAGGCCACACTTATTCCAGTATGGTCACACCTCCTAATCCTTTCCAAACAATTCCACTAACTGGGGACCAAACATTCAAACATGAGTCTATCTATGAGTATCATTCTCATCCAAACCATCACACTAGATAAAGCACATTAGCAGGCAGAGCACTTAGAGGCAAGCCGTCTTCAAGCACTCTGTTAACTTCAGAACGTTCACTTGTCTGGATTGCTGTTTAGAGGCCAAAAACAAAACAGGCAAACCTATGTAATGAAGATCTAGAGAAGCCTGTTTTGAGAGCTTCAACCCTGACCCTTTCTTCAAAATCAATTGTGAACCTCTGTTTCAGACTCAGCAACAAAAGGTATCAGCAGACATCTGATTGTCCTTTATCAACAATTCAGAAAATACCTACTTTTCCACTGGTCTTTGGTTCATCTTAACGGCTGCCCCACTGGCCAGCTAAGTCCAGGCAAGCAGCAGGTCTCTGAGTCCAAGTGCATTTGTGGACCCATAAGAGCATAAGAACCATGGGGTTGCTTTGATGATTCCAGAATGCTAAGGATCAGGAGGGAAGCAGGAAAGGGAGGCTTTGCCTGTCCAGTTCAGGCCTAGGCCAGATATCAAAAGGACTGCAGGATTGAAATCAAGTCTCCTGTTGTTAGAAATGGAGAATTCTCAAAAACAAACTGGAGTCTTTCAAATGGAAGAATCATAACACAGTGGAAGTCAGGAAGTCATGAAGGTCTTGAGTGAGGACTTTGGCTTAGAGACTGGTAAGGAGACCATTTCTCAGCGGGATGAGTTACACACAATGAAGTATGGTGGCTGAAAGAGTGCAGTATGGGGTATTCAAGATTACAGACCTGTACGGTGTATTGTTTTCATCTGTATCTATTGTGGATTTGGTTTATTGCTCATATTATGTTAATTGGGTTCCCAAATTACACAGGAATTCACAGGTCTGCATGTGGGACACTGACGGTCCCTGGCCCCAGGTGGATCTAAGTGGCGAGTAAAGCTGCAGCTGGACAGGGAGGCAGAATTGACACCTTGAGGTTCCTGGGGAAGAGGAGAGTCACCATTGCTGGGGAGCAGAAGGTCCCGGCCTGAGAAGTGTAGGACAAAAAGACAGAGACACTGTTGACAATGTAAGAGTTGGGGATCATGGCCCATGAGGCCTGCAGGCTGGGTCCATGGCGGCCAGGTTGGAAGATAGGTTTTAGTAAATAATAATTCAGGAATATCAGAGGGGAGAGTGTGTTAGCCTCGAGGAGGTTTGGGAGTGCCCAACCATTACGCTGTTTAAGGCATATTAAAATATAAGGCTGCATATTCATGTGTATATGAGTGTCTGTGGATCTGAAGCATTTGGGCGGGTAGCAAGGAGTGCACACGCGCACACACACACACACACACACACACACACACACACCACCATCGAGTTTAGAGAAGATTAACTTTACAGCTTCATTTGTCCAACTTATTTTGAGTTAATCATGCCCTGACACCAGGCTCGCCAGTGATGTCTGGTCACAGAGGGCGCTGGAGGGGAGGTGTGTGATTAGATGCTGTTGGGTCACCCCTTTCCTGAGGGACACAGCGATAATCTGGCAATGATGTCAGGAGGTTCCTGGAGGCCTCAGCACGATGAGCATGTCCTGTATGCAAATTACACAGGAAACATTGCTGCAGACAGGGAACTGAACAACCAGTGGCTATTGTCTAGTGGCCTCCATCCTTGTGTGGGGGCTACTTGTGTCTCTTTTGGGTAAAGTGTGAGAAGTGGTGTCCAGGGCCAGCTGATGCTATAACGACTGCCACAGCAAAGAGGGTGAGCTGCTCTCCCAGGGCCTTGAGGACAAACATGTATGCTGGTATTGTGAGCATCTGAGAAGCCAGCAGCCAGAAAACTTTAGGGTCCCTAGGAATTAAACAACAAAAAAAGACCAGCATCTCAATGCTACAACTGCTAGTCACTGGATTCTGCCAGAAGTCATGTGAACAGAATGAGGCTTTGCACTCCAGAGATGGAAATACTACAACAGTCAGGTCCTGGGCAGAAGCCCCAGTCATTCGGTGCTTACTTCTGACCCATCTGAAACAGTGAGCAAATGGGCTACTGTAAGGCATTTATCAGATGATAGCTAGCCACAGTGTAGAGCCAGGGCTAAATGGGTTAGCTCCGGTTATAGCAGGAATATAGAACTGAAGTATCTGTGATGTTTGGTTTACAGAAAAGATGAAGAGATGTTCATAGAAAAGACGAGAGAAGACATTGGGCCTAGAAAATACCACACTCTACCCTCCAGCTAAAGACGTTCAGTCATCCCGAACCCTGGGCTTATATATATATATATATATATATATATATATATATATATATATAGAATGTCCTTTCTTGTGGGCAATATATGAGCGAGTTAAAGGCTGAGGAGAGGTTTTTTTCTGGGTCACCCAACCCTGGCATGATCAATGTTAATACTCAAGTCAGAGTTTCAGAGAGCCTGGGATGGAACTTCATAGAAGGAAGGGTCCCATTCCCAGAAGCCTAAGGCTAGAATGATGACTCTGAAGACTAGGAACACCTGGAACCACCAGAGTACAGGAGAGGAAGGGAAAAAGAATCTTCATAGCCAGAGGAGGTAGTGTGGTCTACCCACACCTTGATTCTGCCTCTACTGTCCAGAGCCACTAGCAAAAGCAACTGGGTTATTTAAGCCTCAGAGATGACGCTGTCTGATGGCATCATGTTCTGGAAGCCACCAACTCAGTTCTGGTGTCCCATAACTCAGAAGCACTAAATTGCTTGGGGTATTTCTTCCGGTCTCTGTAATACTCATCGTGGTAGGAAAGGTGAAGTTCAGAACACATTCCCCTTAGCCATGGACACACACTGTTAAAGTGGACCACTGCCATACAGTGACTGTCCACTGACACTTCACGCCCACAGATCACAATCGGGAAAGAGCATGAGTCCCATGGGCCCCAAGTTCCAGGCCTTCTGTCCAGCAGGGACTGGGGAGCAATGGTGCTGGGGAGGGCCAGGGAGGGCCCTTTCCTCAACTAGGAATGTTACTTCCTGTGTAAGAACATGCCAGTCTCCTCACAGCAGGAGGAGGCTCCTATCTGTTTATTGTATTGCTGTGGTTTTGCTTTCTAAATTAGAAAGACAAGAATAAATAACCATTTTCAAGACGGACATTACTCTCAAACTGATTCATTTTCCAATATGTACAGCTTCCCACTTGATTGTTTTAAACCGTACCCTGTGCCGCTCCTACTTCATAATTCTGACAATGGGGTGTTCAAAACAAACCACCCAGCATCTTTCAATTGACATCTATCTGTTTAATAGTTTAAACTCTATTGCTTTCTTAATGTCCTCATAATGCACTATTCATTTTGCTGCTGCATCTCAGAGGGAAAAAAAATCTAATCTTGATCTCCTACTCCCCATTTTTCTTAACTCTTTAATAATAATCGGGCAGTGGCATATCAGGATGGAAATTGCTTCTGAGGAAAGCTGTAATAAATAGATGTCAGACACATTACACGGGATTTGCTTACTTTTGATTTTAAAAGACAACACTGAAGCTGAAAATTTAGAACTCAGAGGATACATCTCACATTTCCAGGGATGCTGACTCGGTGCAATTGGTGGAATGTGGATGCCTCCTTCCTGACCCCCTCAGCTTTCAGTACTACCATCCACCTCCCAAGCAATGGTTACACATCCCCGCGCAAAGCCTGGTTCTTGGCAAATATTGACCCCAAGATCTGGTAGCCTTGTTGTCTGGGAGAATGACATCAGTGAGACATAATTGAGTTTCTGAGGTGACAGTTGGACCCATCACATCTCCAGCTGGGGTCAACAGTACCAGGGTCATTGCCAGAGAGGATCAGACTTTCCCTCTGCCCACACCCTGTCTCCCTCACATGACTGTCTGAGGATGTATTGAAAAGTCCCTGCTTCCAATTGACTAGTCACATCTCAAGAATACTTCCTAGCTGTCTTAGGAGGACTGTGACCTGCTGATCTTTCATTCCTGACTAAGGATGAGATGGACAGATTTGAAAGAAATGAAGTATCTTCTTACTGGTTCGTATCTCACTCTGCACTGCGGCTTCCTTGCCTGGAATGTGGTCACAGCCCTCCTTCATGCTGTGCGTGGACATCCTCCCCTGAGAGGAAATGGGCTCATGGGAGACAGGCAGAACTGTGAAATTGGAAGAACAGGTCCCAATAGCAGAAGGTCAGAGTCTACAGCAAGCATCCTGGATCCCCAACCGTCAGTTACACTTTATGCTTCTTATTGACAGTCTATATGAGATACACTCCCTGTCAGCTACACTATGACAATTGTACCACTGTATCTACAGCCTGTGTATCACCTGGATTCCACACAGAAGCTTTGACCCTGTATCCTGAGATTAGCCATGTTTGTGTGTGTGGTACATGTAAGGTATACTGTCTGTACCTTACAGTGAGTGATCAAAAAACATCTAGCAAGGGAAAGGATAATGTAAGGAGAGTTTAAGAAAGGAAAGAGATGGAAAGACAGAACCAGAATGGGAGGGAGAAAGGCTCTATCACAGGGCCATAGAGGACTGTATGCTCCTTCCAGAGCAAGCACAGACCTAGTCTAGCTTGGCCACTAATCCACTGAGCATAAGCAAACCTCTGAACTAGCTGTGCCCCAGTGTCCTCAGTGAGTGAGTGAGAGTACCGCTTGAACATGATCTCAAATAGAGGTCAAGTAACTATAGATGTCGGATGAGTAAACTGCGAATGTGAGGTTGGACTGGGTGAATTCTTTCTGAATCATAGACATCTCTGGGCTACAAGAGATCAAATAAGGTCTTGGTGGCTTTTCTTGTCTGCTCAGAGCCCCAGGGCAGCATCAGATGAACTACCAAGGAGGTAAAGCTGAGTCAGACAATGGCACACAGTTGTGATCTTAGAGGCTGAGGCAGGAGAATCACTTAAGCTTAGAAAGTAGCCTAGAAAGACTCTACAGAAAAGGAGAGAAGGAAGAGAGGGGGGAAGGAGAGGGAGGGAGAGAGAAGGAGAGGGGGGAGGGAGGGAGAGAGAGGGAGAGGGAGGGAGAGAGAGGGAGACGGAGGGAGGAAGAGTCAGGTTCTGGGGCCCAGGACACTTGTATCTGCTGTTCAGGAATATTACCACTAGATGGTGCCAGGTCCTTTTTTGCAGCAGCACCTACAGGTTCTTGGTAGACTTACCTCACAGGTCAAAAACAGGTGTGTGTGTCTGCTCGCTTAGGGCTCCTTGTCCATCAGGCAAGGCCACTAGCAAAAGACAGATACGTGGGAGCATTAGTTTACTACCTCCCATCCCACCCCCCTCATTCTTGCCCCTGTATATAACTGAAACACAAAGGAGCCTAGGCTGGAAGTTCTCTTCCCCCATTTCCTTGGGGTTGACTGGAAATAAGGAAGGCAGGACATACAGAAGAGGTCATTCATGTTACAACTGAACTGAAAAATGAAACGGACACACATCTACATGGTTACATAATTTTAAGGCTCCAGAAGTTAAAGGTAGTGCAATGAGCAAGATCTATAGACTCCAGAAAACAGGCCAATATGGCCCCCAAGCCCTACCCATGTCTGGCTTGACCTGGTTCACTCTTGACAGATCCACAAGGCATTGTAAGGAGGACTTGCCTTAGGCTTTCTCAGGATGCTCAGGTCTACTTTTCCTTGGTTTACACCTGGAGGCCCCTGAACATCACACCATGAACTTTATTGTGTACCATTAGGTGGACGCTGACTTAAAACCTGATGCAGAGGATGGAGAGATGACTTGATGGTTAAGACTACTTGTTGATCTTGAAGAGGACCCAAGTTTGATTCCCAGCACCTACATCAGGTAGTTCACAACTACCTATAACTCCAGCTCCAAGAGACACAATACCCTTTTCTGGATGTTGAGGGCATCTGCACTCATATGCACATAGATACATGCATGAGCACGTGCACGCACGCGCGCACGCGCGCGCGCACACACACACACACACACACACACACACACAAGCTATAAACAAAGCAATATCTTTTTAAAAAATAAACCATGTAAAGGGAGCAGTGTCCCTTCTCTGTATCCTGCCCTCAAGACATCATGGAAAGAAATGATTCTAATAGTGAAAATGTCTGGACAGTTGCTGAATGCATCCTTTGAGATGCCTGTCTTTCCGAGTAGAGTATCAGGAACACAGGTCCAACCACCTCTGGGCACCTCTGGATAATGAGCCAGTTGGTTTGTCCTGACTTTAGCTCAGTGCCTGGTGCTAGTTCCTCAGAAGATAATTCTGCAGTGTTTGTGCATGCATGAGGTTCTGAAAGTGATGATCATTACACTCCAGGTACAGCACAGGTGATGGCTGAGTGTGGGTCTCACTGAAGTTGAGGGATATAACTCTCACCAACATGGAATAATGGGTGACAAAGCTGACCCCCAGTTCTGGTGAACAACTGGCCTACCAGCTCTCCGTTCACCTGCTCACTCACTCTATTTCTGTTTACCTGAAAGAAAAGTCTAAGTGGTCGCTCAATAATTTAAAGCCTCAAAATAAGTCTTTCTCCTGGAATTGGACCCACACGGCCCCAGTCTCATCATGCTAAGATGGCATGCTCCCCTTCCTAGGCCAATTATTCTCACCTGAACTTCACACACAAAGCAACAAAAATTAATTTAGTGAGAACTAGCCTACCACTCAATTACACTTCAGGAAATAGCCCTCCAGTTCTAAAATCAATAACACTTAACCCACAGCCCTTTAGCCATATGCATGTCTTGCTCAGAAAATGTCCTCTCTTTCTTGTCCAAGACTGGCAGGATCTGGAGCCCCCAGCCACATAGCAGACATCCCAGAAATAGTAGTCAGAATTAGCTACGTGAAAGTCATGCTAGTGTCCATCTCTCATCTGTGGTGGCAAGAGAGACAATGATAACTTTATAGCATGAGGTCTCTTCACCTCAAGGAGTTTCTGAGCCAAGAATAAAGCCAAACTTTTAAGAGAGTAATGTTCTGGTTTGATTTCTGTTGCCTTGATAAAACTCTCTAAACAAAGGGAATTAGGAAAGGAAAGGATGTTTGGACTTTCACTTTAGACAGTCTGAAACACTAAGGGATATCATGGCAGGAACCTGAAGCAAAACCCATGGAAGAACACTGCTTACTGGTTCATGCTTAACTACCTTTCTTACACAGCCTAGGACCACCTGCCCAGGGAAGGGTGCCACCCATGGTGGACTGAACCCTTCCTCATCAATTAACAATCAAGAAAATTCCCCACAGACATGCCACAGGCCAATCATATCTGGGCAATCCCTCAACTGAGACTCCCTCCTCAGGTGACCATAAACATTGTCAAGTCAACAGAAAATCTACAACTTGTAAGAAATGACAGTCTTTAGTCAATACAGGGTCCTTGTGCCTTTTGAACTGGATGGTTAGAAGAATGTGGAAGAGTTTGGATTTGCAAGCTACGAAAGCAGAGCTTAAGTAATGACCACTCTGTTAAAAGTTCAAATGACCCACATGTCCAGAGAAATATGGCCCATGAAGGTCTGTCTGGTAATGAGATCTCAGTGGGTAGTAGGAGTTCTATCAGGAACGAAATGCTACATTGCAACTTTCTGGCAAGGAATCTGCATGGATTCTGCTGGTGTCCTGAGTACTTGGGTGAGGCTGAACTCAAGAGTAATGGACTAATTTGTTTGGTGGAAGAAATTTCAAGACAGTATACCATTCAGGCTGTATGGCTGCTGCTGCTGGTTCTTTGCCAAGTCTCAGTGAGAGAGCTGCAAGTGGAGGAGAAAGACACCAGGCATGTGCAGTCTGGGTGAGTCATAGAAGTGGATATAAAGCTAACTCTTTTTCTAGTTTTAACCCTGTCGTGGATTTTTAGGTTTTGGCCTTTGGATTCAGGGTTTCCTGCTGAGAAGTGCATAAAAGTATACTTGATAATGAAAGTGTAAAATCTAATATGAAGCTTCAGAGCTTCAGATTGGCCATTCCAACTGTGTAGAAGTTTGTTGAGATGTATAGACTTTGGGTCTGGATAATATCACTGTGTGATTAAATATATACATATATATGTATATATATAAAACTTTATGTGATATATATGCACATATATCATATATATGCACATACATCATATATCACATATATGCACATATATCATATATATGCACATACATTATATATCACATATATGCACATATATCATATATATGCACATACATCATATATATCATATGTATCCTATATATCATATGTATCATATAAGGTATATATAGATCATATAAGGTCATATTATATATAAGGTTTTATAAATAAGATTATAATATATAATATATGTATATATTTTATTTACTATATATAATTATATATAACCTTATATGGAGTAAAAGCATTGAGGAAAGGGCTATGGGCATGGTTAAAATTGCAGACAAGGAGTGTGTGAAGAAAGCAGCTGTAACCATTAAAGGGATTAAAACTATTAAAGAAAAGCCTGGTGCTCTGCAACTGGGAAGAGGAAAGGGTCCCTGAGGGCAAGACCCACTCATCAGAGAGGCCAACTCATAAAAATGCAAATATTCTTGAAAGGATAGAGCCTAAACTGAGACTGCCACCAAAAGGGTTCCCTGCTGGAAATAACTACTAGAGAAGCATTTCCTTAGATTTAGCTACCACGGCAGACAGGACATCTATGATCAAAGAGTGTCAGCCTACGTTTCAAGACTGGAGCAGAATCTGAGAGCAGCATCTACATGAGACTGGTCCTGCAGACATGCAAGATGTAACAGAGAACCAAGGTTGCATAAATCTTCTGTGACTAGGCAGTGTGTGGCAGGGCTAGATCCTCTGTAAGAAGGCCCAAGGTACCTTTGCATAATGCTTTGAAGGTGAAGCCTATGTTATAATGAAAGCCCCTAAGTTGCAATGCTGAATGTGGCAGGAACGTAGCTTGTCTGCAGGTGTGGGGTGGAGTCAGTCCAAGAGCAGTTACATGTGCTGAAGATAGCAGAGATGGAGGGGTAGGGCTGCCGAAGACCAGTGAAGCCCAGGTGTTTCCATCACAGTCCCCAGGGGCTGACCATGATCTGCAGGGTCTGATGTTTTCTGAGTTCGAGTCTTGTTTCACTCTGATCTCTCCTTTTTCATCCACTTATTCCCCAAAGTGAGCATGTGACTGTTTAGCCTACATTGTTATATATTGGATGTATGTGACTTGTTGTTGTACAAGGACCACAATTAAGACATTGCTTTAAGAACAGACTTGGACTTAGGAATTTTGAATTGAGTTTGGGCTGTTAAAGCTTGTGGAGGTTTTTGAAGCAGAAGAATGCATTTTGTATCGTGAGATGGCCTTGAGCCTATGGAATCCAGAATACAAGTGGTTTGAATAGAAAATGCCTCCAAAGGATTATATGTCTGAACACTTAGTTACCAGCAGATGGCACTGTTTTGGAAAATTGTGGAAGCTTTGGTAGGTGGATCCCTACCTAAGCTGTCCACTGAGGGCAAGCCTTGAGGTTTCACTGTCTGCTTCCTGACTATGGATACAATGTAATGAACCTACTCCCACTCCTGCTATCATGTCTTCCCCACCACCCCATGTCACCCTCAAACGGTGAGCTACTACAAAAACGTCCTTTCTTAAGCTGCTGTCAAAATATTGTCAGGTATTTTGTAACAGGAAAAAATAAAAAGTACTTAATGCATGCAACTTGTGACCACAGAGTACAGTTCTTTATTCTGTGTACCAGGCAAAGGGAGGCCCTCACTCTTTGAGATGATTAACGTTCATTTGTACCAGCTAAAGCATGTTGATGAACTGTTTCATATATTTGTGTTGTGTGTGTCCCTCCTTTGGCAGAGTGTGTGACATTGATGGAAGAAAATGGTCTGATAGGCAGGTCAGCTGCAAACAGGATACAGTCGGAGGACTCAACTTACACTCAACAGACTAGACCTTCACTCCTGCTCACCAGGACACCTGACACACAGGTGAGTAATATGGCAAAGTCAAGTCCTTCCCAGGATCTTGTTTCAAGTTGGTCATAGCTCAACACCATGATGAGACATTTATTTCTTAGTATGGGCTGGGTCTCAAACACAGCCAATAGAGTAGAATCTGACTACAGGTCTTCATTACATGTACTGGGTGTGATGACTTGAGTTCTGGTACTAATATGTCCATCTAGATGATACTGGCATTAGGTGAAAAACATCAGACTCTGTTGAACCAGGAAAAATATGGAGTCCTTCAAGCAGCTCTTAAGAGAAGCACCTACATCAATAGTCTGGAGTTGTATGCATTTTAATGCCTATTGGAGTGTTTGGGGATCTGTGTTACCTAACATTAAAATGATGGGGCCAGTCTAACCCGATATTCCACTCTATATGACAGCACTGCTGACCCATCCAATAGCACCCCTCTTGAGAAGAGTATGGGAATAAAATTCCTACTATTCATCTTTGCAGGAAGCACACATTTCGATAATAACAAGGTAACTGACAATGGAACTTTCAGAGCAATTGGGGATGACCTGATGGCTTGAAGCTATCAACAAAGGGTCATTGCATACCTCAAGGAGAAGACACTCTGGAGAAGTAAGCCTCCTGTGACTGGGATATAGGCTCAAAACTGTGATAAAGGAGATATCTAGGAGAAGAAACTTACTTAATTGCAGTACCCTGTGCAAAGGCCCCCAGTGACATGAGAGGCTGTGGATGGGATGGAATGGGATGGGGAAGTGGATATAATATGCTTGAGAAAGGAGGCAGGCAAGATATGGTTGTCGGGTAGACAGCATGGTATAGGAAAGGAAGTCAAGGCCATCACCAGTTTCTTGCTCCAGTGACATAGGTGATACACATTGGGCAGGTCCTCTCACTGACAAGATCAGCACAAGCAACAGGATACATTCATTCAAGTAATGACCACTGCTTTTAGGATGTGAGAGTAGGGTGGACTGCAGGTGGGTTCCCACAGAATCATGGTTGACATCCCAACTGTTCAAGATCATGGAATTAGGATATAGAAACTATGAAGAGGAATCAGGGTAAGAAAAGGGAGACATACGCAGTGGAATTAGTGCCCACACAAGAGCCTCTTCACCTTTCCAACATGTGAGGACACAGCAAGAAATTGTGTTTATTCTGAGGACCAGGAATGTACCCTTATCAGTACATACAGAGTCTGCCAGTGCCATTGGATTCCCAGCCCCCTCAACCCTTAAACTTGGATGCTGGTTATACAGAACTAGATAGCAATGGTTTTTCTGATTTGGGTGACATTCTATCATGCTGTTACAGCAGCTCAAAAGACAGAGTTGACTTTGGGAACCTTGAGGATGCTGCCCAATCTCATGGAGACTCCCATGATTCGTTGAGTGTAATTGACTATAATTGCTGTGGATAGACACTTATGAACTGTTTCCACCCAGAGCCCCATACCATTCAGGGATAGCTACCTGCTATTTCCCAGAAGGACTCTGGCTTGTCATGTTGCTTTGCTCGTGCTTCCTATGTGCTTAGCACCAAGCATATAGGTACCCACTCTAGTTCCAGAAACACTGTGCATTGGGAGGTCTAGGGTTGAAAGTGGCTATTCCCCAAGCCAGAAATCCTAACATAATATTAAGGCAGACTATAGGCAGGTAGAATGAAACAGATTTGGAGAATGAGAAACCAAGATATGTCATGAATGTGACAGGAGGAAAAACAACTCACCCTCCTTACAAAAGTGGGGATTGCTCACACAGAATGGGTTCTTGCTGGGATGTGTGAATAGGAGAAGAAACTAGATGGGTGGGTGGCATTAGTGAGAGTAGCCCTCAAGCATCAAGTATCATACAAGTAGCATGCCAGGGCTCCTAGCATAAGCTTTCATCTTCAGATTTAATATGTAGGTAAGGAAGACCTTGAACTTCTAATCTTTCTGTCTCTGCCTCCTGAGTGCTAAGAATATAGGTAAGTGCCATCAGACCCAATTTATGTGTTCCTGGACCCCCATGATGCTAGTCTAGCACTCACATACTGAGTGAGTAAATCAATCTGTTATGTCTGTATGTGAAAAAACAAGTCAGACTCTGGTATCTCTATTCAGAAAAGTACCTTGGCTTCAGCTTCATGGGACCATTGTCATCCAGTGCCAGCATTCTCCCATAGTAGGAAGGGAGAGACATGCGAGATTCAGTGGTCAACAGTGTGTGACTGTCCATAACTCTATGGAATTGTCCTGGCTAGTTTTGTATGCCAACATGACACAAGCGAGAGTAATCAGAAAAAGCCTTAGTTGAAGAAATGCCTTCATGAAATCCATCTGTAAGATATTTTCTCAATTAGTGATCAGTGAGTGTGGGTCCAGCCCATTGTGGGTGGTGTCATTCCTGGGCTAGTGGTCCTGGGTTCTGAGCAAGTCATATGAAGCAAGCCATTAAGCAGCATCCTCTGTGACTTCTGCATTAGCTTCTGCCTCCAGGTTATAACCCTCCTTGGGTTCCTGTGCTAAATTCCTCCAGGGATGGCCTTTGATCTAGAAGTGTAAGCCAAATAAACCTTTACCTCCCCAGCTTGCATTTGCTCATGGTGTTTTGTCAAAGCAATAGAAAACCTAAGAGAGAGGTCTACACGTTTTGTTACTGCCATGCCTTCCAGTGCTCCGTGGAAGATAGAACCTGAGGTCTGAAGCCCCTTGCTTACAGGGTCCCCTTCCAAGTCCTTGAAGAATTCACTTTGCTCTGTGCATAAATGAAGGGACTAGGAGACCAGATAAAGCACAGGCCCCTGTTAAGAGTCATGGCCTTTGTGGTAGTCTTGGCTCCAGCAGTTACGATCACTGGAGACAGAGGCCAGAAGGCATAGAGTTTGGAAAGAGCCCAAGGAGAAGAAGTCATGGCCAGGATACCATCCACTTTATCCTGGTCCCTTCATGGAAAAGACACTATTGCTGAAGAGTGGTTAGAAAAGGTCTCCTTAGGACAGATCAGACACTCAGCCAATGATCAAATCCAAGATCTGACCACTCTACCCTCAAGAACATCCCAGATTGTGTACAGGTGACTTACAAAAGAGGAAGAAATGCAGGTTTGTCATGCCAGTGAGGGACATTTCCCTCCTGACGTACCCTAGTGATTCAGTGATTCCTGACTGAGCCAACATGCTCTGTGTTCCTTTCAGTGCAGTTCAAAACATGGTCACCAAGGTTTCCAGCTTGTGTGTGTGTGTGTGTGTGTGTCCGTATGTGTCTGTGTCTGTATGCATGTGTGTGTGTGTGTGTGTGTGTGTGTCTGAGTGTCTATGTCTGTGTGGATGTATGTGTGTATGTGTATGTGTCTGTCTGTGTCTCTCTGTGTGTGTATGTCTGTGTCTGTATCTCCTTGTGGGTGTGTGTGTGTGTGTCTGTGTGGATATGCATTGTGTGGATATGTGTCTGTCTATGATGTCTCTCTGTATGTGTATGTGCGTGTGTGTGTGTGTATGTCTGAGTGTCTGTGTGGATGTGCCTATGTGTGAATGTGTGTCTCTCTCTGTGTCTGTGTGTGTCTATGTCTGTTTGTGTCTGTATCTCTGTGTATATGTGTATGTGTGTGTGTGTGTGTGTGTCTGTGTGTGTGTGTGTGTGTGTGTGGAGGGGCATGCCTAGCCTTTCTCATAAAAGCAGCAGGAAGTCACTGAATGAACCCTGTGTCCCTAGCTTGCTCTGATTGTCCCCCTCAGTCAGTTCTAGCACCAGTGGGAGCCAGCCGTGGTGAGTGGCCTTGGTTAACCCAACTAGAGTACATGCACCTTTCTATTGACCTTTGCTCAGTTACAAGAAGCAGGCACAACTTAGCCTTATATAGTCTGTGTTTATGAACATACTCCTATCTCTGTCCCTTCTGCTTCCAATCTCTGCGAGCACATTGTAATGGTGCAGTCTCCCCAAATTACCACAGTGCTCATGATGCTGTGCAGAAACAGTACATGGCACGTGGGACCAGAAATCCAAAAATCCAACATGGGCTATGAGTCTCAGACCCCGGCCTGGACAATGGGAAGGTAATAAAGAGAGGAGCTTTACTAGAGCATTTCCATTGTTAAAGAAGATTCTTTGTGACTTGTAAAAAGAGGGGAGAACACAATGAAGAATTATCAGTGCATCCCCCACAGAGGTAATCTACACGTGTTTATTTAATAAACAGAAGATGTCTTTATTATACACATTTGATTTCCATATGCAGCCATTTCCTTATCTATCACCTGTATCTAAGCAGGACGCTTTATAGGAATCTGAAAATGAAAAACGCAGCACCGGGCAAAGGAAACTCATTTAATGTCGAGAGCAGTCAAAATCAAGATTTCTTTATTTGTAGTAACAACGCTGTTAAATCAGAAAATTACTCTCCCTTTCTGCGCGTCCCTCTCCCTTTACAATTCAGTTGTTTGATCATAAATTGTCGGGGGCTGTGACTTGTCTCCTCTACTTTCCACACTGGCCAAGACAGATTAAAAACTCCGGCACACCACCGGCCGGTCTTGGCATACCATTAGCATATATATGAGATTTGAGACATTTTCTAATATTCTCCAGCAGGACTCATCTGTCAGCCAGGTGATGAATTATAAAAATTCTTAGCTTGTTTAGGAAATAAAGGGGAGGGAGGAGAAAAGGAGGAGAGAGAGAGATGAAAGGATGCACACCCACCTTCCCTTCCCACTGAGTGTGCCAGGATGGGCTCCCAGGTCTGCATCATGTCTCTAGGGAAAGATATCTGCATGCATCAAGTAAGAAACCACCTGCCCATGACCCAGGTTGACTGGCATAGTCCCAGAAAGAAATGAGAGATGCTCACTTTATGGTCACTCTGATAAGAGCTTAACCATTGTCATCGTTACTTCTGAGTCACATGATGCTCATGGTGAATAAAACATTGGAGATGTGAATTTGAGGCTTGTCTGTTGGGCCTTTCAAGAGTAGGCTTCTAGGAGAAGAGAATGCTAGCCTGCTGGTCACAGGTCTCCTTTTTCAATGATGCTTCCATATGATCTGGATAAGTCTAGGGACTTAGTACCCAGGGAGAGCTTCTGAGTAAGAGAGTGCAGCAACAGGATTTTGTGAGGGTCCTTTTAGTTCCAACGCTATGTTTGGTTTTCCCCTCTGAGTTTTGTGTGTACCTTTACAAATTAGCCTCTGCCTAACATAATTTGATGCCTCCCAATTGTCTAGCATCTGTGTTACAGGAGTGCTCCATCCAAATACACTAAATACCCATCTGGATCCTCTTGAGACCGGTGGTGAGCAAGAGCATAGGGAGCAGTGAACCCCACAGTCCTGTCTGCTGTGAGGTTCACAGAACCGAGACCTCAGTGGCAACCATCAGAGGGATGTTTTGAGGCATTTCTCTGACATTTTTTATTTGATCAGCTCCATAGTTTCTGGTCTCATGTTTAGGTCTTTTGTCCATTTTGAGCTGATCTTCATGCCATGTTTTAGAAGCTGAGTTTTAATCTTCTGTATGTGGACATCTGGTTTTCCCAGCACTATTTGGTGAAGGAAATATTCTTCCTTCTATGTGAATCTTGGAGTGTTCGGTCAAAAGTAAGTTAGCTATAACTGATGGGATGAATTCTGACAACTCTATTCTGCTCTTCTGTTCTGTTTAGAAACCTGTGCCATGCTCTTTGGATCATTACAGCTCTGCTGTATGTCTTGAAATTAGGAGATGTGATGTCTCCATTGTTACATACTTTGGTTGGCATTGCCTTAGCTACCTGGTGTCTTTTTAAAGTTCCGTATAAATTTTTAATTCAAATGGAATTACATCACTGTACATTTTCTCTTTCCCCCTTTCAACTCCTCCCATGCCCCTTCTCAAATTAATAATATCTCTTGCTTTGCTTATTATTGTTGTATACATATATGTGTGTGCAAAAATATATAAGTTCAATCTGCTGAGTCTGTTTTTGCTGTGTGTTTATGATTCCAGGGATGACCACTTTGTGTTAATAACCAGTACAGAGACCCATCCATGGAAGAGGATAATTCTCCCTCTCCCCAACAGTCACCCTACTAGTTGCCTGTGTTCTTCATCTGGGGGTTGGACCCCATGACATTTTCATCTTTCCCTGTTAGCATGTCCACTGATATTCCCATTGAAGAACCCACTGTCGAGAACAACGGCAGTAAATACATTTACATCAATGTTCCTCTATCTATGGCTCAGGGAACATTGTGGAACATGGAGCAGAAAAATTACAAGAGCCAGAATAACACTCATTATTCCTACCATTAAACAATCTTTCCTGGAAATGGCTGCTTAAACAAGACCAGAACAATATCAGTATCAAGGGTCTTTGATGCTCCCATGTGAGCTCTCTGAAAAAAAGTCGCTGGTATTTTGATGAAGACTACATCGAGTCTGTAAATTGTGGTGACAGTGTGGCATTTAAGTTTCACATTAATTAAACAGGAAGAATGGTAACTATTCAAATGTGTGATGTGAACAGCTTTCCTTTCTTATATCCTCTGAATCTCTTTTAGCAATTTCCCAGTTTTCACTGTAGACAACTTTACTACTGTGCTTTCATTCTGTATTTTATCTTTTAGTCATTACTGTGAACATCATCTTTGATTTCCCTCTCAGGAATATCAGTTATGGAATACAAGAATGCTAGAAAGTGGTCAGTACTGAAACCATATACACACAAACAACAAAAAACAGACCCAGAAGATTGCATTTATACATACATGCATACATACATACATACATACATACATACATACACACACACACACACACACACATACACACATACATATGTGGTCCCATGTTCTGTCTCTCCTCTGGTGGTGTCTGGAAGCTGCCGATACACTGGCTCAGAGAGAACAAGGCAAAGTCCAGGACTGGGAGTCAGCAGTCTGAGTTTCCCCTTGGGGCATCATATGCCACTGCACACCAGGCTGGAAGGGAAAAGTGGGGTCTGAGACAAATGCTATGGTTCCAGGTCTCTTCTCAAGGTGTCCAAGCACTGCCAGTACACCAACCCAGAGAGGAAGTCTGAATGGGAGTCAGCGATCCACATTTTCCCTCAGGGTGTCACACACCACTGCATGCCAGGCCAGAAGGGAAAAGCAGAGCCCTGGACTGGTAGAATCATGGTCTAGTTGAAGGCAAGTATCGAATGCTGGAAAGGCAGGAGATGAGAGAAGTCTTCTTCGGGAGTCTTAGTGTTATGGCTTTTCCTGCATCTACTGAAGTGGCCATAGAATTTTGTTCTTTGGGATTTTTATGTCATATTTTCCACTACTGATTTAGGTGTGTTAGAGCACTCATGCATCTCTAGAATAAATCCAACTACACCAGGGAGAGGACCCGTTTTTGACTTGTTCTTGGAGTTTGTTACTACCACTGGATGAGAACATTTGTGTCTGTGCTAACTAGAGATATTGGGCTGAAGTTCTTTTGTTAGTTGGTACCATTTGTTCTGTTGTGTCCTTGTGTTCTTTGACTGTTGGGGGGAGTCTGATGGTTGACTGGTTGGTTGACTGGTTGGGTGGGTGTTTAGTTGACTAGTTGGTAGGTTGGTTGGTTCACTGATTGGTTGGTGATTGGTTCACTGGTTGGTTGGTTGGTTGGTTGGTTGGTTGGTTGGTTGGTTGGTTGATTGGTTGATTGTTTAACTGGTTGATTGTTTGGTTCACTGGTTGTTTGACTGGTTGATTATTTGGTTGACTGTTTGATTGTTTGTTTAACTGTTTGCTTTGTTGGTTGTTAGACTGATTGTTTGACTGGTTGCTTTGTTGTTTGTTTGACTGGTTGCTTGGTTGTCTGGTTGGATGGGTGGGTGGGTGGTTGACTACTTGGCTAACTAGCTTCATTTGTAGCATTGTGTACTTTCACAGTCAGGGTAATGCTAATAGTTGGTTAGCTTGTTTCTGGTCCACCTATGATTTCCGTCTTTATATGATTTCACTGTCCATGCACTGTCCTACCCCTTTTCAATTTTGTTTTTTATATCTAAGAATCAGTCCTGACTCTTTTTTAAAATTTTGTAGAGTTTGAAAATGAAACCAGGTATCTCTGGGATTTTCTTTGCTTCCACTAACCCTGTGTGTTACTGTAGATTAGTTTTAGAGTCTTCCTTTTCACCTCCAATTTAAATCTGAGTCTTTTTTCTTTTTCTTAGTGTAGCTGACAATCCATCAATCCTGTTTACCTTTCCTACTGTTTACATTTTATATTTATTTATTTTAGTCTCCACTTCATTTATTCCTGCACAGACTTTTTTTTTTTTAAGTTTACTCATTCTGGGTTTAATTTTTCATCATTTTGTGCTTGGTCCTTGGAATGTTTCTAAATTATTTATTTGGAATCTTTCTACTGTTTAATGTTGGAACTTACTGCTATAAACATGTCTGCAACTATTGTTTTTTATTTTGATATATTATACTCCTACTTTAATTTTTAAGAATAGTTTAAATTTCTCTCTTCAGTGACTCATTGCTTGTTCAGTAAACTGTTGCTAAGTCTATATATTGCTTATAGTTTCTAAAGTTTCTTTTGTAAAGACATTTGATAAGGTCGACCAAAGACTGGGATGGGTCTCCGCTGCATATGTCAATATACAAAGCTAAGATGAAAATGTGTGGTGATATGTAGAAGGAACCTCCTTATTTATTGATCAACTTAATGTTTTCACACATTCACTCAAGACCTATACACAAAGCCAGCATTGTAGTAACACACTACAATGGAATCAAATCTACAAAAACAGCTGTCAAACAATCTAGAGCTTTCTCAAAGTCTTTGTATGCCTCTCACACTGGAAATGATGTGAATGTGAATTATAAAGCTTGGTGGATCTTAAAAACAAAAGTTCTGATAATTTTAAATAATGGAGAAAAGTGAAGATAAAGGAAACCTGAAAAGAAAATGTGACGCATGACAAATGTATACAGTAACAGATGATAAACAGTTACATGAAATCCCACCCATCTGGGATAGTGTTTTACAGTCATTAACTGTATTTTGAAGACTTAGACTGCACATTGTGCAGTGACAAATAGCTTCTATTTAAATTTTGAGGCAAGACTCTCCTTGGAGACGCTCTCATTCATTTTCTCATGGCAATGATCCCTTAGAAGTCTATGACTCAGGTGCACCAAGAAGAGAGCTCCCTGTTCAAATGTCCTGTCTCACCAATCTCTTCCTCACACACTGCGGCAGACCAGAGTTGGTGAGGATGAATCTAGTGATGGAGCAGAGGCATGGCTGTACGAGTGTCTTAATGTCCCTGGAGACAGTTGTTTCATCCAGTCAGTCACTCTTTGGGCTTCTCCAGGCAACCTCCAGGAACTTTCTTCCTGGAAAAACAAATAAGGTACTCTATATAAGCTAAAATGTGTTTTCCCTCTATCAAATGGTGACCCATATTCCCAGAATGCAGTACAGCTATCATCTATAGGCTTGGGGTTACTGCTTTGGGAATTACAGTTTAGGACTTGATTTCAATATTCTGATTTTTTAAATTAACAGCCCTGTGAACTGCAGGATCTTAAATTTAGAGATGTCGGATCTGAGAGATTTCAGGGTTTTGGATTTTGACAGCAGGAACTGTCATCTTCAGGATTATGTATTTGTGAATGAATGTCACCATGACATCACATCACTATTCTGCTTCATTTGACCACTATATGCCACATGATGCATATCATGTGACTCCTATATAGCACGTGGTAATTCTGTATCCTATGGCCACCAAACATCATATAACTAAAATATAACATGTGATTAGCACATTCATGTGGACAATAGGTAGCCCTTGACTAGTATGCACATGATCACTGTTGGGTATGTCTACTGGGCATGGTCACAGACCTGCCTGTGACCACTCTCAGAAAGGCTTGGCCAAGTATTATTGGCTCCTGCAATGTGACAGGCTAGGTTTCACCAATGGGATCAAGGACAGTGGGATAAAAGAGGAATAAAAATGGGGCCTGGACAGAGTGGCCCATGAAACTGTGTTGGCCTGGAAAGGAGGGCACTAAGAGAAGACACACTAACAGGACACACAGGGGCTCAGGCTGACATTGTGGTCTGGATCCCAAGAGGCAGAGACAGATGTCTGCCAGTAGCTATGACTCACTTGCCTTTCTGTACCTGTCATGTTGGGAAAGATTTAACTGTGGGGGGACACATGTGATATTTCCCCTAAAGAAGCCCATGCATTGAACATGTAGCCCTTTGCTGGTACCACTGCTATGGAAGGGTCTACATACTTCAGCAGGTGGGGCCTGGATGAGGAAGAAGGTCACATAGAGAGGGTCTTGGATGTTATATCCTGTCTTCTTCCCCCACTTTCTGATCACCATTAGGTAAGCAGCCTCTGCCAAGGTCCTGCCACCATGACGTCCTCCCTCATCATGATCCCAGAATCAACAGTCAATTCTGGACTGAAGGTTCTGCAACTGTGAACCACAATAAACCCTTCCTCCCTTCAGATCTCATACCAGGAGTTTTGACTAAGCATTCAGTGCAGGAGTGGTAGATAGAAATGAAAGCAGAGAACACAAACACAATACAAAACCTCGAATTAACCCAATTCTGATGGCACCTATTAATTTACTCAGACTCTGGACCTTTGATACCATTCTGAAACAGAAGAGGGTGAACGTGAGTATTGGGAAGTCAAGGATTTGAAATTCCCCTGCTTTAGAATATCTCAGCTGCATTTGGGGAGTCATCAAAGTAGAGCTGAGGTCAAAGTGTTTGAGAGAGGGAGAAGAGACAGGTGGATTCCTAGAACTCACTGGCTAGGCAGCCTAGCTGATTTTATGACCTTTGTATCAGTCAAGGTTCCCTAAAGGAAGAGAACTGGTAGGATAGATATATATGGGTATGTGCATATGTATACATTAAAATAGGATTTACTAGAGTGGCTTATAAACTGTTGTCTAAGCAGCCCGTCAATGGCTATTTACTTACACAAAGCCCAAGTATCCAGTAGTTCTTCAGTCTACAACAATGTATGTGTTAGTAGTTAGTCGTCTAGTAATGGAGTCTTAGGGAAGTTATAGAGAGCTGCCAGCCTTTGGTCTACATCGAGGTTCTATTTGCTACTAAGGAATGCCTCGCCAATGAGGTAGATGCCTCAGTAATGGGAAAGGGGATGAGAAGACAAAAGCAAAAGCTTCCATTTATTTGTTTATTTACTTATTTATTTATTTATTTAAAACTCCAGATTTTATTCCCCTCCCAGTCTACACTATGACTATTCCACATCCCATACCTCCTCCCTGCCCCCCTGTCTCCACAAGGATGTCCCTACCCTTACCCCACCCTACCAGGCCTCTAAACTCCCTGGGGCCTCCAGTCTCTTGAGGGTTAGGTGCATCTTCTCTGACTAAACCCAGACCTGGTAGTCCTCTGCTGTATATGTGTTGGGGACCTCCTATCAGCTGGGGTATATTGCCTGGTTGGTGTTCCAGTATCTAATAGATTTCAAGGGTCCAGGTTCATTGAGACTGCTGGTCCTCCTACAGGGTTGCCTTCCTCCTCAGAAAGTTTCCTTTTTTCACATATCCTTTTAGGTGTACTGTCACCAAAAGTATGGCTCAGACTTAGGGAGATCTTCTGACTAGAGGTAAACAATCAAGGGACTCTTTCCCACCCATACCCAGCTCAGTATTGGTTGATTCTTAATGTAGTTACGCTGACAACCAAGATTAGCCATCACAACCCTCAATAGGTGGAGAGTGAACTAAAAGTCAATGTCTGACCCTCATGCAAATGTACACATCTACACTAACAAGTACATAAGCACAAACAGATGAAAACTAAAAAGTGCTATAGGGGTGCACTCTATAGGGGTGCACTCCAGTGTGGTCTCTTGTGGGTAAGATAACCCTCCTTAGCCTGTCAGAGCTGCATGTGGGCATTAAGGATTTGACTGAGATTGAAGAGAATGCATCGTTATTTAAAGAGGGGATTATTGATGTCACCAAGACTGGCTTGGAGGCTAAGAGACTTGCCAGTGTGACGCAAGAGCTGGGGAGTCCTTGTGAAACAAAGGTTCTGGGGATCCAAAGCTAGTCTTCATGTTGCATGGCAGGCATATTACCAATTGAGCCTTCTCCCCAGTCTCTAAAGGGCAAGTTCCTCATTCTTTCTCTCTCTCTCTCTCTCTCTCTCTCTCTCTCTCTCTCTCTCTCTCTCTCTTTCTCTCTCTCTCTCTCTCCTTTTCCTCATATTCCTCTCTCCTTTCTATCTTCCTCCTTCCTTATCTCTCCCTTCCTTCATAGAAGATAATCACCACAACATTGGGCATCACAGTCCTTTAAATAACAGGAGAGTATAACAAATTGATTACAGACACCTTGCCCATCAGTGCACATACAATCCATCACAGTAAACATATAGCACATACAGTAAGCATGCAGTCCATCTCAGTGTACATACATTGCAATACAGCACATTACAGTGCACATGCAGTTCATCACACTGAACATGCATTCCATCACAGTGCACATGCAGTCCATCACAGTGTACATGCAGTTCATCTCAATGCACATATAGTCCATCACAGTGCACATATAGTCCACCACAGTGCACATACAATCCACCACAGTGCACATACAGTCCATCATAGTGCACATATGGCACATACAGTGCTCTGCTCAATTGCTACATGATGTGACCTCATTTCAGCCCCCATTCAAGTCAGTTTCTCCTCACTGATCTACTTGGCTATATAGAACAGTCAAAAATATTGATGGATAATAAATTATTTCCTTTTTAAAATGATTGATTGCTATGAACTAAATAGAGTTCAAGTAAAAACAATGTGCTCATTGATTAACTGCAATGGGCCATTCAAGGGCCAGTGTCAACAGTCCAACAACCAGAACCCAGGGACACCACCTTAAACCCTTCCTGAAGGGTCACCCCTTTTGCTTCTTTTTGCTTTCATCTGCCGTTTTATCACCTGATATGAAGCAAGAAGTCTTGGGGCTACTATTCCCAGGAACTGGGAGTGTCCCATGCCTATGGACACAGCTATGAAAGTGCTGTGGAGAAGGAATGACTGTGACTGCTCTTTTTCACAGCCCACACAGTATGGAATCTACCTATTTGTGTTTGAATTGTTTTCCTTTTCATGATGGTTTGCAGGTCTTTAAAAGCATCACCTTTAAAACCATTTCAAAGGAGACAAACGAAATGAGTAAAAGCGGGCTCAGAGAAGGAAAAGCAACAGAAGCCTCAGGAGAAAGCTGCCAGTGGGGAGATTTCACGCTTTTGTTAATTAAATGAACAAAGGCAAATGCTGCACAAAGCTGTACCCTGCACTAGAGACCCCCGTTTCAGTCTTTCCAATTCTATTTCGTTTGGAACTGGGGTCCTTGCACAGCAGAGGAGCTGCTCCCCAACCCCCTTTGTGAAATGACTAAGAGCAACCATCTGTGTCCTGCCTGTCTCCACCTCCTGCAACTACGGGGTTGTATTATTTTACATTTTGATTGAAATGATGTCACCTCCAGATAAAAGCCCGGCCCGGCATTGTAATTGAATCTCAGGTTGTTTATTGAAGTGATCTACAGCAGGCCTGCACTTGTCCCAACATCCAATGCATAAAGGGCCCTCCTTGTCCAACTCAATACTGATTAGATCTGGCCACAAAAAGCCATCTGACTAGGGTCGAGGGCCCAGAGCTGGAGTGCAGTGAAATCAGGAGGAAGAGATGTTGTCTGCCAAATTTACCAAGTGTGACTAAAAGTTCCAGTCAATGGATTGTACTGGTGTCAGAGCTGCTCCAGAGTTTGACGGACAGCATCTGAATGATGCTCAGTGGAGCTTTGAGCTAAGAGGTGCTTTTATTGGCCTGAATTCAACATCAGTCCCCTATTTCACTGAATCTTCATCTGTCTTCATAGACATAAGAGTAATGTCACATGTACTGTGCTCAGAAATACTGGGTGGACAATGAGATCAGAGGATGTCCGAGTTTGGGAGGGTTATGACCACCAAGTTCCTCCCACAAGTTTGAAAACAGCATGACAGGAGCTGTTCACCTCACTGGTTAGACATACCACACAGCAACACAGGCTGCTGTCACTTCCTGTGCTGGAACAAAAAGCAACATCTATCCCAAGATAACTTCAGACAACAAAGAAATTGTTTACACTTTGTTTGGTTAAGAGACATATGACTAAGGAAAATAGGTGTGATATGATCTCTTGTATGAGGCACACATCCTGGATTTTCCATTCTTCTGTCGTTGGCCCAGTCTTCCTCAGTCACAGCAGAAGAGATACTACTCTGGGATTAACAGCAGAACCAGACACAATCTAACCAGAGTCAACAGGCCAAGTGACTGCTGGGCAAGTCCCTGTCTCGTTCTATCTGGAATCTGTACTCCTTATATGCAGTCAAGCATTTATAATTGGATGCTTAATTCAGCTTTTATTGTCACCTTTATTATAAATTGACCAAACATACAAACTGTTTGGCATCCATTTGACTTACTGGCCTGCGGGTTTTTGTTATTGTTGGAGATAAAAGCAATTCCTATCAACTTATTTGTTTCTGGGTATTCTCTAAGAATTGGCTTCAGAAAACTTAAAATCCTAGAAATCAAAATCAAAGGTGGCAAAAGATACTCCTTTAAAATTTCAAAAGAAATTATTATCTTAATGTTCCCCTCCCCGACACCATCAAACAGATGGTGTGTGCATAGACATTAGAATTATAGCTCTGTGCTGAAAAGAAGCTTTCAAAGTCAGGGAACCTAAATGCGTATTGCCAATCAGGGGAGCTGATCGGAAGAAGACACAGACTGTGATGCCAACAAGAGGCGATTCCAGAAGGAAAGCTAC
>BTHU01000010.1:5000-35000 GCA_036184795.1 Tokudaia tokunoshimensis
GGGCCGGCGACGACGGCAAGGGCGGCCGGCAGCAGGCCCCCCCGCGGAAGACGCCTCACAGGGGACCGAGAGACCGCCCGCTCGGGCCGGCGACCGGGCACGCGAGGTAAACCGGCGGGAATCACACCGCACACTCCCTGAGCGGTTCCCACCACACCCGCGGCACCGAGCCGACCCGAAACCGACGGCCCCCCTGGAGCCCGAGAGGGCGCCGACGCGAGAGGGACCAGTGCAGACGCCGATGCCGACCGACGGAGACCCCCGAGCGGCAGCAGGTCCCGACGTCCGACGACGCGCCGGGCGCGGCCGACCGACGTTCCCCCAAAAGACGTCCGCCCCCGGGAGCGAGATCAATCCCGCGAGACGCGGACCTTCCTTGGCCCCGGGGAGGGGGAGGAGGACTCCCGCGATCCCACCGGCCGTGGGAACGCTGCCGAGGAAGGGGGGCGAGGCGACAACCACACAGCCCGAGAGCACGCAGCACGCACCACACGCGGCACACCCACCTCGCGGCGGCGGCCCGAGACGTGGGCGCGAGCGGGCGGGGACGCACGCGACGGAAGGCACGGGAACGACCCGGAGACGAGACGAGTGGGACCGGGAACCCACCGCCACCCTTCCGGCTCCCGTCCCGCAGCGACCCTCGGCGTGAAGGAGGGGGGTTACCGCGCACGCGGGCTCGCGCGCGGCCCTTCCCCACCGCCACCACCACCACAAACCGCTAACACAGCTCCGCATCCAGCGGCAGGACAACAAAGCTCTGCCCCGCGTGATCCCTCCCCGAACTCGGAGCGGGGAGGCGCGGGCCGCGGTAGGCGAGAGAGCAAACGCTGCGCGCAGAAAGGCGGGTCGCGGGCGGGCACTCGAGGGACCGTCCGGGAGGAAACCCCTCGAGGTCATAAGCCCACCCTTTCCGAGGATAGCTAGAGAAGACAAAATTTCTCACCGAGGGCGGGACGGACCCGACCCGACGAGCCCCGGCAACCGAGAGCTGCAACGCCACGGGCAAGGCGCCGGAAACAAGAGACCCACACGCGGAGTGCGCGCGGAGGGGCCTGCGGTATCGGTAAGGGTATTCCGAGCATCCGCGGACAGGGGGAGACCTGCGACAGGCACCCCCCCGAGGGCCAGACCTCTCAAAGCCCGCCCAAGGAGCTTTGAGGCGACTTTAAAGTTAAAAGTTAAATCTTACAGAAGGCCAGCCGCGAACGCTCGACACCACCCTACGCGCACGCCTACGGGTGAAGGCGGGAAGCGGTGCACGGGGCAGGTGCTCACCCAAGGGAGGAAAGGTCTCCGACCGGTTCCTCAGGCACCGAGCGACAGATGCCTCTCTACCGCCTCGGCCCCCCTTTTCTCCGGGCCTCTCGGACAAGACCGGCGAAACGGGAAACGAAACGACGCAGCCAGACGGAGCACGGGAGGCACGCCGGGAAACGGGAAGCGCCACCGCCAGCTCAGAAGCAGGCACCTTCGAGGTCGAAACCCGGAACGCTCCAGGAGCACCACGAGGTTCGAGAGAGCATGGCGCGTGCACACACCGGACGGGAAGGGCATGCACCGCAACGGACCAGCCGCCCTCCCCGACTCGGAGAGGAGGGGGTCAAGCGGAACACACGAGCGAGGCGCGTGAGGACAGCAGAAGCCGCCCGACGCGTCCACAAGGACCCCGCGAACCACAACGAGAAGTGCGCGCGAGCCTGCGGCTCGGGCCGGACAGCCGCACCCCTGTCTTCCACACACCACCGGCGTCGGGTGGGGAGGAGAGACGAGGGGCCCGCTGGCAGAACGAGAAGAGCGGCCGCCATTCGCAATGAATGACCATTCGCCATGAATGTCCGTCCCTCGCCTGGCGCGGCTTAGGCCCCGGCCCGAAGACAACGAAGGAGCACCACATCGATCTAACGAGGAGCGAGAGCACGAGAGATAGCACACCGAGAACGGAAAAAAAAAAGTCACCGGACAGAACTGCCACGAAGAAAAAAAAAAAAAAATTAAGCAACAACGCGGGGAGGAAAAAAAAAAAAAAAAGTGCACTCGGGAGGCACGCGGCAGAATGACCGGGAGGCACGACAGGCAAGTAGGTAGCTATAGCGGAGGTTCGGGAACTCCAGAGGAAGGGAGAGAAGAGAGGGGGGAGAGAAAAGGAAAGGTGGGAAAAAAAAAAAGGAAAAAAAAAAAAAAGAGCCAGTAGGAGCACCGGGATACGCTAGCGCAAGAATAGGTGTCCCCACAGCCCCTGGCTCCACCGTTCCACCCGGCACAAGGCGACAACAACCACGGGGAAATCGGAAAATCGTCTGACACGCAAATCACAGTGCCCGGTTGTCACAGGCCACCCATCGAACGCACCTAAGTCAGCACGGGAAAAAGCAAGACGCGTGCTCGGGCTCAGCCTCAGGCACTGCCGCCGAAAGGACCCAAAGACGGAAACAAAGTAGGGTCTTTTCTCGAAGTCCTACAGGTCTCAGCAGACACAGGACAGCGTGTCAGCATATATCTCCAGGTCCAATATGAACAGGAAGCCAAAGATCAAAACCATAGAAGGTACAGAGAGGAAATTCACAGGCCACACGGAAGACCTGGAAGTCATGCCCGTTGAAGTGTCCCAAAACTGTCCCCATGCATAAGCGAACCGGACCTCAAAAGAACAACTGGTCGACCTTGGAACCGTGCGTACTCCCGAGACCGAGAGGGCCATGATAGGAAGCCGGTCCCACTGCTTTCACTCAGCCTCAGAAATCCAGAGAGCCCCTGAGGGAGCCTGGAGGAAGGGGGGGAGGGGAAAAGATTCCGAAGCTCCACCGAGCCGGGGCCGCAGCGGCTTGGGAGCCGGGACCAGGACATCCTCTCGGCCTCAGAAATCCAGAGAGTGCCTGAGGGAGCCTGGAGAAAGGGGGGGGGAAAAAAAAAAAAAAAAGATTCCGAAGCTCCACCGAGCCGGGCCGCAGCGGCTTGGGAGCCGGGACCAGGACATCCTCTCGGCCTCAGAAATCCAGAGAGTCCCTGAGGGAGCCTGGAGGAAGGGAAAAAAAAAAAAAAAAAAATTCCGAGGCGCCACCGAGCCGGGCCGCAGCGGCTTGGGAGCCGGGACCAGGACATCCTCTCGTCCTCAGGAATCCAGAGCCCCGCTGAGGGGCCACGGCAGCCTCTCGGTCTCAAAAAAAAAAAAAACAAAACAAAACACAAAACCAAGCCTGGGCTACGGGGATCCACGGAGTCGGGGACGGGCCATGTTGTCTAGCAAGCCGCGGCCATAGCATCCTCTCGGCCTCAGAAGTCCAGAGCCCCGCCGACAGGCTCGTGGAGAAAGGGTGGGGGGAAATTGCCTCTGGGAACGGACTTCTGGTCGACCTGATCAAGTCACCAGCCACCCTCGTGGTTGTCACAATAAGGCGTACAGCCACTACCAGCCCCACGTAAAGCTCCCGGTCCAACCTCCTAGGTAGAGACGGTCCTTAAACACGACACAATCTCCGGGACGCACCCGCCTTCTTGCCGAGCCTCCCGTCACCCTGGCCGCCTCACGGCAGGCACCTCCCTGTCCTTTGTCATCAACCGGAGAACCAGGAACGTTTCGGAAACTTGTCACCACTAGGTGTCGCCCGACAACCAAGCAAACCAATACAGATCGCTCACGCGCCGCCACACTCACTCCCTCCCTCCCTCCCTCCCTCCGGAGGGTCCTCCCTAGCTCAGGGGGACACTCACCCAGGCATGACGGAGCAGAGTACCCACCACTCCTCCCGAGTGGCACAAACGGTCCCCGTTTTCGCGCCCGAACATAGTGAACGCGGGCTGGACTCCAGCCGACCCCTTCAGGCACCCAAAAACGAAAGTATGACAGGGAGCTGTGAAAACAGGCTTACTTAATCAGTCTCCAAGTTAAAGTACAAGTACATGACTGAGGAATCAGCTAGCGGGACAAGGAACAGGCACAATTTAACAGAAGGGAGCCTCCAAACACGGTGTAAGGGGAGGGTTACAGCGACATTTTTGTCTCTCTCATTCTTAAAACATTCCAGGGCTTCGCTCAGGATTTTCTGTTTCATTTTCTATTTCTCACTGCTGCCGATACCGCTGCCACCGCCTCCGCCCGCCCGCCCGCCCTCACTCATCCACCCGACACACACACACACAAGGGAGGGAGCGGGGGAAGGACGTGGATTTAAGGAAAAAGAGATACTTATGGATTACCATTCCATCTTTCTGAACCTCAAGGATGGAGAGACAGGAGGATCAGAGAGTGAGACACACAGAATAAGAGAGAGACAGACAGAGAATGACAGAAAGAGAGAGAACGACAGAGTGAGAACAAGAGCGAGAGCGAGAGAGCGAGAGAGCGAGAGAGCGAGAGAGCGAGAGAGAGAGAGAGAGAGAGAAAGAGAGAGAGAGAAAGAGAGAGAGAGAGAGAGAAGTCTTCAGCACATAGGTCCAGAATTGGAGAGCTGGAGAGAGGGCCCAGAGGTTAAGAGCACTGGCTATTCTTCCATAGGTTCTGGTTCAATTCACAGCAACCAAAGGGTGGCTCATAACCATCTATAATGAGATAAGTAACAACATGCTATAGATGCTTCTAGACTGCAGGCATACATGCAGCCAGACTTTTTTTTTTTTTTTTTTTTTCGAGACACGGGGTTTCTCTGTGTAGCCCTGTCTGTCCTGGAACTCACTCTGTAGACCAGGCTGGCTTTGAACTCAAAAATCCGCCCGCCTCTGCCTCCCAAGTGCTGGGATTAAAGGCGTGGGCCACCACTGCCCGGCTGCAGCCAGACTTTTGTATACATAATAAATAAATCTTTTTTTAAAAAAGAATTAGAAAATACTTTTAAAGAAATCAAACACAAACCCAAGTCCACTAGATGGCAAGTAGCAGCACTCACAGCTGAAATATCACACACACACACACACACACACACACACACACACACACAGAGAGAGAGAGAGAGAGAGAGAGAGAGAGAGAGAGAGAGAGAAGAGAGAAACAACGAGAAAGACAGAGACAAACACCTTCAAGTAAATTAAAATAAAAACACATCATCACCCAAAGGAAGGAAGGAAGGAAGGAAGGAAGGAAGGAAGGAAGGAAGGAAGGAAGGGACAAAAATAATTATCTTCAGTACACAGGTAAAGAATTAGAAAAAAATTAAAGAAATCAAGCACAAGTCCACTAGACAGAAAGTAACAGCACTCACAGCTGAAATATAACACACACACACACACACACACACACACACACACACTGACATGAAATCCAACATGCCTTCCTGATCAAAGTTCTCTTTGTGGAGCCCCTGCAGGCCTGGAACTTGCTCTGTCGACTTGATTAGAATCAAACTCACAGTCACAGAGGTCTGCTCTGCCTGCCTCTGCCACCCACACAGTCAGACAGAAGCTAGAGTCTTTTTCTTCTCACGTATGTATGTATGTATGTATGTATGTACATATTTGTTTGTTATTATCATTTTTATTATTTTCAGTGTATGTGCTGTATCTACTGTCTATATGCGTGTATGCCAGAAGAGGGCCCCAGACCCTAGGAGAACCTACCAAACATCTCCTGAGAATCCAGGTTTTTGATACAAAAACAAAACAAAACAGAAGTAAATTGTAATCACACAGAAGGTAGATATCTGTCCGGCTCTTCTAGTGCCCTTTGAGGCTGACTGTAAATCATACAAGTCGTGTGCCTTCTACCCGAAAGGGGACCGATCAAGGCAGGGCAAGGAGTCCAGGTTGGGATTAAACTTTTCCACAACACAACTGTGTGCTGTTTTCCCTTCACAGAAGCAAGGTGGGGGTGGGTGGGGCGGGCCCTGGAAGGTTTAGCGCGTGCCTCCAGGTCTGTGTGTTTCTACTCCCTCGTTCTGTCACTCCACTGCACATCGACCTCACCAAGATGGAAGGTGACATGTGGATGGCAGCCATCTTGGCTGCCATCTGACCGACCTCACCAAGATGGAGGGTGCCGGTCATGTGACCTACCGTTCCAGGTCGCTTCTGTTCCTTTCTCCCTTTCTTTCCCAGCCTCTAGGGGAGCAGAACTTCATCGAACCCAGTGTAGAACGGTGGGGAGGCACTGAAAACCCATCAGAAAGAAGCCACAGCCACACGTTTTTTTCCTGCTTTTTGTCTATTTCTTTTAAGTGCCAGACGAATCAAACATTTAAATTTTTTTTAATTAAACGCATAATAAAAGATAAATATAATCAGTCATCCTGGAACTCCTTTTGTATGCCAGGCAGACTTACGTACTTACTTCCTTAGTTAGTTAGTTAGTTAGTTAGTTAGTTAGTTAGTTAGTTAGTTAGTCAGTCAAAATAGCTTAAAATTAATATCAACATAAATATGATCCACTAAGAAACACTGTCTGAAGCAAAAAGAAAGGAAGAGAGGAAGAAAGGAGCGAGAGAGAGAGAGAGAGAGAGAGAGAGAGAGAGAGAGAGAGAGAGAGAGAGGCAGACTTAGGTAATTAGTTTTTGGTTATTTGAGATGTCATTTTTTTTTTTCTGGGTATCCCTGGATAGACAGACAGGCGGGCAGGCAAACGTGTTTGTTTGGTCCGTCTGTTAGTTGAGTTTTGCTTTGTTTTCCTTTCTTTTTCAGGAAGGGAGGTGGCCTATTGCCTACACAAGCCCAGGCACAAGAAAAAAATAAGTAAAGATCTCTGAAACACAAATCTGGGATGAATCCTAACTTGGCCATGGAAACACAACACACACACACACACACACACACACACACACACACACACACACACACACACACTCTGTCATAAAATCCAACATGGCCCGGCAGTGGTGGCGCACGCCTTTAATCCCAGCACTTGGGAGGCAGAGGCAGGCGGATTTCTGAGTTCCAGGCCAGCCTGGTCTACAAAGTGAGTTCCAGGACAGCCAGGACTACACAGAGAAACCCTGTCTCGAAAAACCAAAAAGAAAAAAAAAAAAAAAAAGAAACACTGTCTGAACCAAAAAGAAAGAAGGAGAGAAAGAGAGGGGGGGGGGGCAGACTTAGGTAATTAGTTTTTGGTTATTTGAGATGTCATTTTTTTTTCTGGGTATCCCTGGATAGACAGACAGGCGGGCAGGCAAACGTGTTTGTTTGGTCCGTCTGTTAGTTGAGTTTTGCTTTGTTTTCCTTTCTTTTTTCAGGAAGGGAGGTAGCCTATTGCCTACACAAGTCCAGGCACAAGGAAAAAATAAATAAAGATCTCTGAAACACAAATCTGGGATGAATCCTAGGTTGGCCATGGAAACACCACACACACACACACACACACACACACACACACACACACACACACTCTGTCATAAAATCCAATATGGCCCGGCAGTGGTGGCGCATGCCTTTAATCCCAGCACTTGGGAGGCAGAGGCAGGCGGATTTCTGAGTTCCAGGCCAGCCTGGTCTACAAAGTGAGTTCCAGGACAGCCAGGACTACACAGAGAAACCCTGTCTCGAAAAAACAAAAACAAAAACAAAAAAAAAAAAACAAAAAGCAAACAAACAAAAAAAAAACCAACCTACCAAACAAAAAATAATAGTAATAAAATAAAAAATAAATAAATAAAATAAAATAAAATCCAACATGATCCTTCATGATCAAAGTTCTATGGTCAATAGTACTAGAAAAAAAAAAAAAAAACATATGTTTGTAAATTGAAAGCCAGAACCTTTTCTGCTTTGTTTTGTTTTGCCTCAGAATTTTGTGTTTCTCTTTGTGGAGCCCCTGCAGGCCTGGAACTTGCTCTGTCCACTTGGCTAGCCTCAAACTCACAGTCACAGAGGTCTTCCCTGTCTGCCTGCCTCTGCCACCCACACAGCCAGACAACAGCAAGAATTTTTTTCTTCTCGTTTGTTTGTTTGTTTGTTTGTTTGTTATTAGCATTTTTGTTATTCTCAGTGTGTGTGCTGTATCTACTGTCGATACGCCTGTATGTCAGAAGAGGGCACCAGACCCTAGGAAGACCTACCAAATATCTTCCGAGAATCCAGGTTCTTGATACAAAAACAGAACAAAACGAAGCAAAACAGCAGTAAATTGTAATCAAATAATCAAATATCTGTCCAGCCCTTCAGGTGCCCTTTGAGGCTGACTGTAAATCATACAAGTCGTGTGCCTTGTAGCCAAAAGGGGACCGATCAAGGCAGGGCAAGGAGTCCAGGTTGGGATTAAACTTTTCCACAACACAACTGTGTGCTGTTTTCCCTTCACAGAAGCAAGGTGGGGGTGGGTGGGGCCCCCCCCCTGGAAGGTTTAGCGCGTGCCTCCAGGTCTGTGTGTTTCTACTCCCTCGTTCTGTCACTCCACTGCACATCGACCTCACCAAGATGGAAGGTGACATGTGGATGGCAGCCATCTTGGCTGCCATCTGACCGACCTCACCAAGATGGAGGGTGCCGGTCATGTGACCTACCGTTCCAGGTCGCTTCTGTTCCTTTCTCCCTTTCTTTCCCAGCCTCTAGGGGAGCAGAACTTCATCGAACCCAGTGTAGAACGGTGGGGAGGCACTGAAAACCCATCAGAAAGAAGCCACAGCCACACGTTTTTTTCCTGCTTTTTGTCTATTTCTTTTAAGTGCCAGACGAATCAAACATTTAAATTTTTTTTAATTAAACGCATAATAAAAGATAAATATAATCAGTCATCCTGGAACTCCTTTTGTATGCCAGGCAGACTTACGTACTTACTTCCTTAGTTAGTTAGTTAGTTAGTTAGTTAGTTAGTTAGTTAGTCAGTCAAAATAGCTTAAAATTAATATCAACATAAATATGATCCACTAAGAAACACTGTCTGAAGCAAAAAGAAAGGAAGAGAGGAAGAAAGGAGCGAGAGAGAGAGAGAGAGAGAGAGAGAGAGAGAGAGAGAGAGAGAGAGAGAGGCAGACTTAGGTAATTAGTTTTTGGTTATTTGAGATGTCATTTTTTTTTTTCTGGGTATCCCTGGATAGACAGACAGGCGGGCAGGCAAACGTGTTTGTTTGGTCCGTCTGTTAGTTGAGTTTTGCTTTGTTTTCCTTTCTTTTTCAGGAAGGGAGGTGGCCTATTGCCTACACAAGCCCAGGCACAAGAAAAAAATAAGTAAAGATCTCTGAAACACAAATCTGGGATGAATCCTAACTTGGCCATGGAAACACAACACACACACACACACACACACACACACACACACACACACACACACACTCTGTCATAAAATCCAACATGGCCCGGCAGTGGTGGCGCACGCCTTTAATCCCAGCACTTGGGAGGCAGAGGCAGGCGGATTTCTGAGTTCCAGGCCAGCCTGGTCTACAAAGTGAGTTCCAGGACAGCCAGGACTACACAGAGAAACCCTGTCTCGAAAAAACCAAAAAGAAAAAAAAAAAAAAAAAGAAACACTGTCTGAACCAAAAAGAAAGAAGGAGAGAAAGAGAGGGGGGGGGGGCAGACTTAGGTAATTAGTTTTTGGTTATTTGAGATGTCATTTTTTTTTCTGGGTATCCCTGGATAGACAGACAGGCGGGCAGGCAAACGTGTTTGTTTGGTCCGTCTGTTAGTTGAGTTTTGCTTTGTTTTCCTTTCTTTTTTCAGGAAGGGAGGTAGCCTATTGCCTACACAAGTCCAGGCACAAGGAAAAAATAAATAAAGATCTCTGAAACACAAATCTGGGATGAATCCTAGGTTGGCCATGGAAACACCACACACACACACACACACACACACACACACACACACACACACACTCTGTCATAAAATCCAATATGGCCCGGCAGTGGTGGCGCATGCCTTTAATCCCAGCACTTGGGAGGCAGAGGCAGGCGGATTTCTGAGTTCCAGGCCAGCCTGGTCTACAAAGTGAGTTCCAGGACAGCCAGGACTACACAGAGAAACCCTGTCTCGAAAAAACAAAAACAAAAACAAAAAAAAAAAAAACAAAAAGCAAACAAACAAAAAAAAAAAACCAACCTACCAAACAAAAAATAATAGTAATAAAATAAAAAATAAATAAATAAAATAAAATAAAATCCAACATGATCCTTCATGATCAAAGTTCTATGGTCAATAGTACTAGAAAAAAAAAAAAAAAACATATGTTTGTAAATTGAAAGCCAGAACCTTTTCTGCTTTGTTTTGTTTTGCCTCAGAATTTTGTGTTTCTCTTTGTGGAGCCCCTGCAGGCCTGGAACTTGCTCTGTCCACTTGGCTAGCCTCAAACTCACAGTCACAGAGGTCTTCCCTGTCTGCCTGCCTCTGCCACCCACACAGCCAGACAACAGCAAGAATTTTTTTCTTCTCGTTTGTTTGTTTGTTTGTTTGTTTGTTATTAGCATTTTTGTTATTCTCAGTGTGTGTGCTGTATCTACTGTCGATACGCCTGTATGTCAGAAGAGGGCACCAGACCCTAGGAAGACCTACCAAATATCTTCCGAGAATCCAGGTTCTTGATACAAAAACAGAACAAAACGAAGCAAAACAGCAGTAAATTGTAATCAAATAATCAAATATCTGTCCAGCCCTTCAGGTGCCCTTTGAGGCTGACTGTAAATCATACAAGTCGTGTGCCTTGTAGCCAAAAGGGGACCGATCAAGGCAGGGCAAGGAGTCCAGGTTGGGATTAAACTTTTCCACAACACAACTGTGTGCTGTTTTCCCTTCACAGAAGCAAGGTGGGGGTGGGTGGGGCGGGCCCTGGAAGGTTTAGCGCGTGCCTCCAGGTCTGTGTGTTTCTACTCCCTCGTTCTGTCACTCCACTGCACATCGACCTCACCAAGATGGAAGGTGACATGTGGATGGCAGCCATCTTGGCTGCCATCTGACCGACCTCACCAAGATGGAGGGTGCCGGTCATGTGACCTACCGTTCCAGGTCGCTTCTGTTCCTTTCTCCCTTTCTTTCCCAGCCTCTAGGGGAGCAGAACTTCATCGAACCCAGTGTAGAACGGTGGGGAGGCACTGAAAACCCATCAGAAAGAAGCCACAGCCACACGTTTTTTTCCTGCTTTTTGTCTATTTCTTTTAAGTGCCAGACGAATCAAACATTTAAATTTTTTTTAATTAAACGCATAATAAAAGATAAATATAATCAGTCATCCTGGAACTCCTTTTGTATGCCAGGCAGACTTACGTACTTACTTCCTTAGTTAGTTAGTTAGTTAGTTAGTTAGTTAGTTAGTTAGTCAGTCAAAATAGCTTAAAATTAATATCAACATAAATATGATCCACTAAGAAACACTGTCTGAAGCAAAAAGAAAGGAAGAGAGGAAGAAAGGAGCGAGAGAGAGAGAGAGAGAGAGAGAGAGAGAGAGAGAGAGAGAGAGAGAGGCAGACTTAGGTAATTAGTTTTTGGTTATTTGAGATGTCATTTTTTTTTTTCTGGGTATCCCTGGATAGACAGACAGGCGGGCAGGCAAACGTGTTTGTTTGGTCCGTCTGTTAGTTGAGTTTTGCTTTGTTTTCCTTTCTTTTTCAGGAAGGGAGGTGGCCTATTGCCTACACAAGCCCAGGCACAAGAAAAAAATAAGTAAAGATCTCTGAAACACAAATCTGGGATGAATCCTAACTTGGCCATGGAAACACAACACACACACACACACACACACACACACACACACACACACACACACACACACACACTCTGTCATAAAATCCAACATGGCCCGGCAGTGGTGGCGCACGCCTTTAATCCCAGCACTTGGGAGGCAGAGGCAGGCGGATTTCTGAGTTCCAGGCCAGCCTGGTCTACAAAGTGAGTTCCAGGACAGCCAGGACTACACAGAGAAACCCTGTCTCGAAAAACCAAAAAGAAAAAAAAAAAAAAAAAGAAACACTGTCTGAACCAAAAAGAAAGAAGGAGAGAAAGAGAGGGGGGGGGGCCGACTTAGGTAATTAGTTTTTGGTTATTTGAGATGTCATTTTTTTTTCTGGGTATCCCTGGATAGACAGACAGGCGGGCAGGCAAACGTGTTTGTTTGGTCCGTCTGTTAGTTGAGTTTTGCTTTGTTTTCCTTTCTTTTTTCAGGAAGGGAGGTAGCCTATTGCCTACACAAGTCCAGGCACAAGGAAAAAATAAATAAAGATCTCTGAAACACAAATCTGGGATGAATCCTAGGTTGGCCATGGAAACACCACACACACACACACACACACACACACACACACACACACACACACACACTCTGTCATAAAATCCAATATGGCCCGGCAGTGGTGGCGCATGCCTTTAATCCCAGCACTTGGGAGGCAGAGGCAGGCGGATTTCTGAGTTCCAGGCCAGCCTGGTCTACAAAGTGAGTTCCAGGACAGCCAGGACTACACAGAGAAACCCTGTCTCGAAAAAACAAAAACAAAAACAAAAAAAAAAAAAACAAAAAGCAAACAAACAAAAAAAAAACCAACCTACCAAACAAAAAATAATAGTAATAAAATAAAAAATAAATAAATAAAATAAAATAAAATCCAACATGATCCTTCATGATCAAAGTTCTATGGTCAATAGTACTAGAAAAAAAAAAAAAAAACATATGTTTGTAAATTGAAAGCCAGAACCTTTTCTGCTTTGTTTTGTTTTGCCTCAGAATTTTGTGTTTCTCTTTGTGGAGCCCCTGCAGGCCTGGAACTTGCTCTGTCCACTTGGCTAGCCTCAAACTCACAGTCACAGAGGTCTTCCCTGTCTGCCTGCCTCTGCCACCCACACAGCCAGACAACAGCAAGAATTTTTTTCTTCTCGTTTGTTTGTTTGTTTGTTTGTTTGTTATTAGCATTTTTGTTATTCTCAGTGTGTGTGCTGTATCTACTGTCGATACGCCTGTATGTCAGAAGAGGGCACCAGACCCTAGGAAGACCTACCAAATATCTTCCGAGAATCCAGGTTCTTGATACAAAAACAGAACAAAACGAAGCAAAACAGCAGTAAATTGTAATCAAATAATCAAATATCTGTCCAGCCCTTCAGGTGCCCTTTGAGGCTGACTGTAAATCATACAAGTCGTGTGCCTTGTAGCCAAAAGGGGACCGATCAAGGCAGGGCAAGGAGTCCAGGTTGGGATTAAACTTTTCCACAACACAACTGTGTGCTGTTTTCCCTTCACAGAAGCAAGGTGGGGGTGGGTGGGGCGGGCCCTGGAAGGTTTAGCGCGTGCCTCCAGGTCTGTGTGTTTCTACTCCCTCGTTCTGTCACTCCACTGCACATCGACCTCACCAAGATGGAAGGTGACATGTGGATGGCAGCCATCTTGGCTGCCATCTGACCGACCTCACCAAGATGGAGGGTGCCGGTCATGTGACCTACCGTTCCAGGTCGCTTCTGTTCCTTTCTCCCTTTCTTTCCCAGCCTCTAGGGGAGCAGAACTTCATCGAACCCAGTGTAGAACGGTGGGGAGGCACTGAAAACCCATCAGAAAGAAGCCACAGCCACACGTTTTTTTCCTGCTTTTTGTCTATTTCTTTTAAGTGCCAGACGAATCAAACATTTAAATTTTTTTTAATTAAACGCATAATAAAAGATAAATATAATCAGTCATCCTGGAACTCCTTTTGTATGCCAGGCAGACTTACGTACTTACTTCCTTAGTTAGTTAGTTAGTTAGTTAGTTAGTTAGTTAGTTAGTTAGTCAGTCAAAATAGCTTAAAATTAATATCAACATAAATATGATCCACTAAGAAACACTGTCTGAAGCAAAAAGAAAGGAAGAGAGGAAGAAAGGAGCGAGAGAGAGAGAGAGAGAGAGAGAGAGAGAGAGAGAGAGAGAGAGAGAGGCAGACTTAGGTAATTAGTTTTTGGTTATTTGAGATGTCATTTTTTTTTTTCTGGGTATCCCTGGATAGACAGACAGGCGGGCAGGCAAACGTGTTTGTTTGGTCCGTCTGTTAGTTGAGTTTTGCTTTGTTTTCCTTTCTTTTTCAGGAAGGGAGGTGGCCTATTGCCTACACAAGCCCAGGCACAAGAAAAAAATAAGTAAAGATCTCTGAAACACAAATCTGGGATGAATCCTAACTTGGCCATGGAAACACAACACACACACACACACACACACACACACACACACACACACACACACACACACACTCTGTCATAAAATCCAACATGGCCCGGCAGTGGTGGCGCACGCCTTTAATCCCAGCACTTGGGAGGCAGAGGCAGGCGGATTTCTGAGTTCCAGGCCAGCCTGGTCTACAAAGTGAGTTCCAGGACAGCCAGGACTACACAGAGAAACCCTGTCTCGAAAAACCAAAAAGAAAAAAAAAAAAAAAAAGAAACACTGTCTGAACCAAAAAGAAAGAAGGAGAGAAAGAGAGGGGGGGGGGGGCAGACTTAGGTAATTAGTTTTTGGTTATTTGAGATGTCATTTTTTTTTCTGGGTATCCCTGGATAGACAGACAGGCGGGCAGGCAAACGTGTTTGTTTGGTCCGTCTGTTAGTTGAGTTTTGCTTTGTTTTCCTTTCTTTTTTCAGGAAGGGAGGTAGCCTATTGCCTACACAAGTCCAGGCACAAGGAAAAAATAAATAAAGATCTCTGAAACACAAATCTGGGATGAATCCTAGGTTGGCCATGGAAACACCACACACACACACACACACACACACACACACACACACACACACTCTGTCATAAAATCCAATATGGCCCGGCAGTGGTGGCGCATGCCTTTAATCCCAGCACTTGGGAGGCAGAGGCAGGCGGATTTCTGAGTTCCAGGCCAGCCTGGTCTACAAAGTGAGTTCCAGGACAGCCAGGACTACACAGAGAAACCCTGTCTCGAAAAAACAAAAACAAAAACAAAAAAACAAAAAACAAAAAGCAAACAAACAAAAAAAAAAACCAACCTACCAAACAAAAAATAATAGTAATAAAATAAAAAATAAATAAATAAAATAAAATAAAATCCAACATGATCCTTCATGATCAAAGTTCTATGGTCAATAGTACTAGAAAAAAAAAAAAAAACATATGTTTGTAAATTGAAAGCCAGAACCTTTTCTGCTTTGTTTTGTTTTGCCTCAGAATTTTGTGTTTCTCTTTGTGGAGCCCCTGCAGGCCTGGAACTTGCTCTGTCCACTTGGCTAGCCTCAAACTCACAGTCACAGAGGTCTTCCCTGTCTGCCTGCCTCTGCCACCCACACAGCCAGACAACAGCAAGAATTTTTTTCTTCTCGTTTGTTTGTTTGTTTGTTTGTTTGTTATTAGCATTTTTGTTATTCTCAGTGTGTGTGCTGTATCTACTGTCGATACGCCTGTATGTCAGAAGAGGGCACCAGACCCTAGGAAGACCTACCAAATATCTTCCGAGAATCCAGGTTCTTGATACAAAAACAGAACAAAACGAAGCAAAACAGCAGTAAATTGTAATCAAATAATCAAATATCTGTCCAGCCCTTCAGGTGCCCTTTGAGGCTGACTGTAAATCATACAAGTCGTGTGCCTTGTAGCCAAAAGGGGACCGATCAAGGCAGGGCAAGGAGTCCAGGTTGGGATTAAACTTTTCCACAACACAACTGTGTGCTGTTTTCCCTTCACAGAAGCAAGGTGGGGGTGGGTGGGGCGGGCCCTGGAAGGTTTAGCGCGTGCCTCCAGGTCTGTGTGTTTCTACTCCCTCGTTCTGTCACTCCACTGCACATCGACCTCACCAAGATGGAAGGTGACATGTGGATGGCAGCCATCTTGGCTGCCATCTGACCGACCTCACCAAGATGGAGGGTGCCGGTCATGTGACCTACCGTTCCAGGTCGCTTCTGTTCCTTTCTCCCTTTCTTTCCCAGCCTCTAGGGGAGCAGAACTTCATCGAACCCAGTGTAGAACGGTGGGGAGGCACTGAAAACCCATCAGAAAGAAGCCACAGCCACACGTTTTTTTCCTGCTTTTTGTCTATTTCTTTTAAGTGCCAGACGAATCAAACATTTAAATTTTTTTTAATTAAACGCATAATAAAAGATAAATATAATCAGTCATCCTGGAACTCCTTTTGTATGCCAGGCAGACTTACGTACTTACTTCCTTAGTTAGTTAGTTAGTTAGTTAGTTAGTTAGTTAGTTAGTCAGTCAAAATAGCTTAAAATTAATATCAACATAAATATGATCCACTAAGAAACACTGTCTGAAGCAAAAAGAAAGGAAGAGAGGAAGAAAGGAGCGAGAGAGAGAGAGAGAGAGAGAGAGAGAGAGAGAGAGAGAGAGAGAGAGAGGCAGACTTAGGTAATTAGTTTTTGGTTATTTGAGATGTCATTTTTTTTTTTCTGGGTATCCCTGGATAGACAGACAGGCGGGCAGGCAAACGTGTTTGTTTGGTCCGTCTGTTAGTTGAGTTTTGCTTTGTTTTCCTTTCTTTTTCAGGAAGGGAGGTGGCCTATTGCCTACACAAGCCCAGGCACAAGAAAAAAATAAGTAAAGATCTCTGAAACACAAATCTGGGATGAATCCTAACTTGGCCATGGAAACACAACACACACACACACACACACACACACACACACACACACACACACACACACACTCTGTCATAAAATCCAACATGGCCCGGCAGTGGTGGCGCACGCCTTTAATCCCAGCACTTGGGAGGCAGAGGCAGGCGGATTTCTGAGTTCCAGGCCAGCCTGGTCTACAAAGTGAGTTCCAGGACAGCCAGGACTACACAGAGAAACCCTGTCTCGAAAAACCAAAAAGAAAAAAAAAAAAAAAAAGAAACACTGTCTGAACCAAAAAGAAAGAAGGAGAGAAAGAGAGGGGGGGGGGGCAGACTTAGGTAATTAGTTTTTGGTTATTTGAGATGTCATTTTTTTTTCTGGGTATCCCTGGATAGACAGACAGGCGGGCAGGCAAACGTGTTTGTTTGGTCCGTCTGTTAGTTGAGTTTTGCTTTGTTTTCCTTTCTTTTTTCAGGAAGGGAGGTAGCCTATTGCCTACACAAGTCCAGGCACAAGGAAAAAATAAATAAAGATCTCTGAAACACAAATCTGGGATGAATCCTAGGTTGGCCATGGAAACACCACACACACACACACACACACACACACACACACACACACACACACTCTGTCATAAAATCCAATATGGCCCGGCAGTGGTGGCGCATGCCTTTAATCCCAGCACTTGGGAGGCAGAGGCAGGCGGATTTCTGAGTTCCAGGCCAGCCTGGTCTACAAAGTGAGTTCCAGGACAGCCAGGACTACACAGAGAAACCCTGTCTCGAAAAAACAAAAACAAAAACAAAAAAAAAAAAACAAAAAGCAAACAAACAAAAAAAAAAACCAACCTACCAAACAAAAAATAATAGTAATAAAATAAAAAATAAATAAATAAAATAAAATAAAATCCAACATGATCCTTCATGATCAAAGTTCTATGGTCAATAGTACTAGAAAAAAAAAAAAAAACATATGTTTGTAAATTGAAAGCCAGAACCTTTTCTGCTTTGTTTTGTTTTGCCTCAGAATTTTGTGTTTCTCTTTGTGGAGCCCCTGCAGGCCTGGAACTTGCTCTGTCCACTTGGCTAGCCTCAAACTCACAGTCACAGAGGTCTTCCCTGTCTGCCTGCCTCTGCCACCCACACAGCCAGACAACAGCAAGAATTTTTTTCTTCTCGTTTGTTTGTTTGTTTGTTTGTTTGTTATTAGCATTTTTGTTATTCTCAGTGTGTGTGCTGTATCTACTGTCGATACGCCTGTATGTCAGAAGAGGGCACCAGACCCTAGGAAGACCTACCAAATATCTTCCGAGAATCCAGGTTCTTGATACAAAAACAGAACAAAACGAAGCAAAACAGCAGTAAATTGTAATCAAATAATCAAATATCTGTCCAGCCCTTCAGGTGCCCTTTGAGGCTGACTGTAAATCATACAAGTCGTGTGCCTTGTAGCCAAAAGGGGACCGATCAAGGCAGGGCAAGGAGTCCAGGTTGGGATTAAACTTTTCCACAACACAACTGTGTGCTGTTTTCCCTTCACAGAAGCAAGGTGGGGGGTGGGTGGCGCCGCCCCCTGGAAGGTTTAGCGCGTGCCTCCAGGTCTGTGTGTTTCTACTCCCTCGTTCTGTCACTCCACTGCACATCGACCTCACCAAGATGGAAGGTGACATGTGGATGGCAGCCATCTTGGCTGCCATCTGACCGACCTCACCAAGATGGAGGGTGCCGGTCATGTGACCTACCGTTCCAGGTCGCTTCTGTTCCTTTCTCCCTTTCTTTCCCAGCCTCTAGGGGAGCAGAACTTCATCGAACCCAGTGTAGAACGGTGGGGAGGCACTGAAAACCCATCAGAAAGAAGCCACAGCCACACGTTTTTTTCCTGCTTTTTGTCTATTTCTTTTAAGTGCCAGACGAATCAAACATTTAAATTTTTTTTAATTAAACGCATAATAAAAGATAAATATAATCAGTCATCCTGGAACTCCTTTTGTATGCCAGGCAGACTTACGTACTTACTTCCTTAGTTAGTTAGTTAGTTAGTTAGTTAGTTAGTTAGTTAGTCAGTCAAAATAGCTTAAAATTAATATCAACATAAATATGATCCACTAAGAAACACTGTCTGAAGCAAAAAGAAAGGAAGAGAGGAAGAAAGGAGCGAGAGAGAGAGAGAGAGAGAGAGAGAGAGAGAGAGAGAGAGAGAGAGAGAGGCAGACTTAGGTAATTAGTTTTTGGTTATTTGAGATGTCATTTTTTTTTTTCTGGGTATCCCTGGATAGACAGACAGGCGGGCAGGCAAACGTGTTTGTTTGGTCCGTCTGTTAGTTGAGTTTTGCTTTGTTTTCCTTTCTTTTTCAGGAAGGGAGGTGGCCTATTGCCTACACAAGCCCAGGCACAAGAAAAAAATAAGTAAAGATCTCTGAAACACAAATCTGGGATGAATCCTAACTTGGCCATGGAAACACAACACACACACACACACACACACACACACACACACACACACACACACACACACACTCTGTCATAAAATCCAACATGGCCCGGCAGTGGTGGCGCACGCCTTTAATCCCAGCACTTGGGAGGCAGAGGCAGGCGGATTTCTGAGTTCCAGGCCAGCCTGGTCTACAAAGTGAGTTCCAGGACAGCCAGGACTACACAGAGAAACCCTGTCTCGAAAAACCAAAAAGAAAAAAAAAAAAAAAAGAAACACTGTCTGAACCAAAAAGAAAGAAGGAGAGAAAGAGAGGGGGGGGGGCAGACTTAGGTAATTAGTTTTTGGTTATTTGAGATGTCATTTTTTTTTCTGGGTATCCCTGGATAGACAGACAGGCGGGCAGGCAAACGTGTTTGTTTGGTCCGTCTGTTAGTTGAGTTTTGCTTTGTTTTCCTTTCTTTTTTCAGGAAGGGAGGTAGCCTATTGCCTACACAAGTCCAGGCACAAGGAAAAAATAAATAAAGATCTCTGAAACACAAATCTGGGATGAATCCTAGGTTGGCCATGGAAACACCACACACACACACACACACACACACACACACACACACACACACACTCTGTCATAAAATCCAATATGGCCCGGCAGTGGTGGCGCATGCCTTTAATCCCAGCACTTGGGAGGCAGAGGCAGGCGGATTTCTGAGTTCCAGGCCAGCCTGGTCTACAAAGTGAGTTCCAGGACAGCCAGGACTACACAGAGAAACCCTGTCTCGAAAAAACAAAAACAAAAACAAAAAAAAAAAAACAAAAAGCAAACAAACAAAAAAAAAAACCAACCTACCAAACAAAAAATAATAGTAATAAAATAAAAAATAAATAAATAAAATAAAATAAAATCCAACATGATCCTTCATGATCAAAGTTCTATGGTCAATAGTACTAGAAAAAAAAAAAAAAAACATATGTTTGTAAATTGAAAGCCAGAACCTTTTCTGCTTTGTTTTGTTTTGCCTCAGAATTTTGTGTTTCTCTTTGTGGAGCCCCTGCAGGCCTGGAACTTGCTCTGTCCACTTGGCTAGCCTCAAACTCACAGTCACAGAGGTCTTCCCTGTCTGCCTGCCTCTGCCACCCACACAGCCAGACAACAGCAAGAATTTTTTTCTTCTCGTTTGTTTGTTTGTTTGTTTGTTTGTTATTAGCATTTTTGTTATTCTCAGTGTGTGTGCTGTATCTACTGTCGATACGCCTGTATGTCAGAAGAGGGCACCAGACCCTAGGAAGACCTACCAAATATCTTCCGAGAATCCAGGTTCTTGATACAAAAACAGAACAAAACGAAGCAAAACAGCAGTAAATTGTAATCAAATAATCAAATATCTGTCCAGCCCTTCAGGTGCCCTTTGAGGCTGACTGTAAATCATACAAGTCGTGTGCCTTGTAGCCAAAAGGGGACCGATCAAGGCAGGGCAAGGAGTCCAGGTTGGGATTAAACTTTTCCACAACACAACTGTGTGCTGTTTTCCCTTCACAGAAGCAAGGTGGGGGGTGGGTGGGCGCGCCCCCTGGAAGGTTTAGCGCGTGCCTCCAGGTCTGTGTGTTTCTACTCCCTCGTTCTGTCACTCCACTGCACATCGACCTCACCAAGATGGAAGGTGACATGTGGATGGCAGCCATCTTGGCTGCCATCTGACCGACCTCACCAAGATGGAGGGTGCCGGTCATGTGACCTACCGTTCCAGGTCGCTTCTGTTCCTTTCTCCCTTTCTTTCCCAGCCTCTAGGGGAGCAGAACTTCATCGAACCCAGTGTAGAACGGTGGGGAGGCACTGAAAACCCATCAGAAAGAAGCCACAGCCACACGTTTTTCTCCTTTTTTTTTTTTTTTGGTTGTTTTTTTTTTTTTTTTTTTTTGGTTTTTCGAGACAGGGTTTCTCTGTGTAGCCCTGGCTGTCCTGGAACTCACTCTGTAGACCAGGCTGGCCTCGAACTCAGAAATCCTCCTGCCTCTGCCTCCCAAGTGCTGGGATTAAAGGCGTGCGCCACCACCGCCCAGTTGTCTATTTCTTTTAAGTGCCAGATGAATCAAACATTTAAATTTTTTTTAATTAAAACGCATAATAAAAGATAAATATAATCAGTCATCCTGGAACTCCTTTTGTATGCCAGGCAGACTTACGTACTTACTTCCTTAGTTAGTTAGTTAGACAGACAGTCAAAATAGGTTAAAATTAATATAATATCAACATAAATATGATCCACTAAGAAACACTGTCTGAAGTAAAAAGAAAGGAAGAGTGGAAGAAAGGAGAGAGAGAGAGAGAGAGAGAGAGAGAGAGAGAGAGAGAGATTTGAAACACAAATCTGGCGTGGCTATGGAAACATACACACACACACACACACACACACACACACACACACACACACATACACACTGACATAAAATCCAACATGCCTTCTTGAACAAAGTTCTCTTTGTCATTCTTCTCTGAGTCTCCTTGATAGACAGATAGACGGGCAGGCAAACATGTTTGTTTGGTCAGTCTGTTGCCCATTTTTTGTCTTGTTTTATTTTCTTTTTCAGGAAGGGAGGTGGTCTATTGCCTACACAAGCCTAGGCACAAGAAATAAATAAGTAAAGATCTCTGAAACACAAATCTGGCATGAATCCTAGCTTGGCTATGGAAACACACACACACACACACACACACACACACACACAGAAAGAGAGAGAGAGAGAGAGAGAGAGAGAGAGAGAGTCATAAAATCCAGCATGCCCTCATGATCAAAGTTCTATGGTCAATAGTACTAGAAAAACACATATATCTATAAATTAAAAGCCAGAAACTTTTCTGCTTTGTTTTGTTTTGCCTCAAGATTTTGTGTTTCTCTTTGTGGAGCCTCTGCAGGCCTGGAACGTGCTCTGTCCACTTGGCTAGCCTCAAACTCACAGTCACAGCGGTCTGCCCTGCCTGTCTGTGCCACCCACACATCCGGAAAAAAAGTTAGAATTTTTTCTCCTTATTTATTTATTTATTTATTTATTTGATTGTTTGTTTTTTTGTTTGTTAATTTTATCATTCTCTATGTATGTGCTGTATCTACTGTCTATATGCCTGTTTTCCAGAAGAGGGCCCCAGACCCTAGGAGAACCTACCAAACATCTCCTGAGAATCCAGGTTTTTGATACAAAAACAAAACAAAACAGAAGTAAATTGTAATCACACAGAAGGTAGATATCTGTCCGGCTCTTCTAGTGCCCTTTGAGGCTGACTGTAAATCATACAAGTCGTGTGCCTTCTACCCGAAAAGGGAACGATCAAGGCAGGGCAAGGAGTCCAGGTTGGGATTAAACTTTTCCACAACACAACTGTGTGCTGTTTTCCCTTCACAGAAGCAAGGTGGGGGTGGGTGGGGCGGGCCCTGGAAGGTTTAGCGCGTGCCTCCAGGTCTGTGTGTTTCTACTCCCTCGCGTGCCTCCAGGTCTGTGTGTTTCTACTCCCTCGTTCTGTCACTCCACTGCACATCGACCTCACCAAGATGGAAGGTGACATGTGGATGGCAGCCATCTTGGCTGGCCACCATTCCAGGTCGCCTGTGCTTCTTTCTCCCTTTCTTTCCCAGTCTTTTCCTAGGGGACCAGAGCTTCATCAAACCTAGTGCAGAACGGTGAGGAGGTTTGGAAATGCCACCAGAAAGAATCCACAGCCACATGCTTTTTGTCTATTTCTTTTAAGTGCCAGATGAAATCTCACCATTCAGTGTATGTAACCAACCGTGTAACATAAACAACATTCCACAAACACTTAATAGTAAAATAATCTCAAGAGTACATTTGTAGTTCTACTTTCTTTTCCCACGAAAGACATACAATCAAAGCTGAAATGCTGTCAAAATTTCTTTAATATAATCCACCTCGCCTTCCTCATCAAAGTTCTACAGACAATAGGAGTAAACCGACCATGTCTCTTTATTAAAAACATACCAAAATATTTTGTTGCTGTTGTTTCATTTCTCAATAGGGCGCCTCTTTGTTTAGCTTTTTCTTTGCTGTACCTTGGTCTGCAGACTCGGTTAGCCTCAAATTTACAGAGATCCACATCCCTCTCCCAGGACAACTGCCTAGTAAAATCTAGCACCAGAAAAAACAAAACAAAATGGAGCAAGGTAGTGGTGGCGCGTGGCTTTAATCCCAGCACTTGGGAGGCAGAGGCTGGAGGATTTCTGAGTTAGAGGCCAGCATCGTCGAGAGAGTGAGTTTCAGGACAGTCAGGGTTACACAGAAAAAACCAGAAAAGAAAAAGTAAAAACGATGACAATGTTAGCTGGTCAGAGTGGTGTTCGACTTTAATCCTAGCATTTGAACAGCAGAGGCAGACTCTTACAGATTTGAGACCAGCCTGGTCTACAAAACGTGTCCAAGAAAGCCACGAGGTCTGCTCTGCCTGCCTCTGCCACCTCCAAAGCGGGAGACAGAGAGCGACAGAGAGAGTCTTACAGCCAACATTATCCTAAATTGAGAAAAACTTGAAACAATTCATCAGGAGACAGGAGGACTGGTGTGTCCTGAACTTATGCTTTTTTCCCAAGCATCATGTTTATTATTTTTCAAAAGACTGGATTCTCCCAAGAGGACACATGGAAATTTGAAACAATTTTTCCCCTCAGATGACCCAAGGAAGTTTGAATCAATTTCAACAGCCTTCCTTGCATATCTCAGTAGTCTGACTATGGAGAGATTGGAGAAAGCTACAGCATTGGATACTACAGTAACAAGGAGAGTCAGGGACCATGATTATTTAATAAACCATATTTCACTGAAGATAAAAATATAGATATTAAAGAGTCTGACCCTGACCTTGCCTGCTAAATGTAACATGGACCAAAGAGCACAAGAATTCACAATCCCAATCCATACCCAAACAAGTTCTTTTGATGAGAATAACCAAAATTGAAACCAAACCAAAACTCTAGAACTTGTTAATCAGAGACAGTCTCTTACAACAAGCAGCTGAATGCCACTCATACCTCTAATTCCGGCAGATAGGCCACCCTTCTCTGGTTTATGAATGTACCATGCACAGGCAGGGTTCAATATAGATAGATATGCCCAAAACAAAACAGAACAAAAAAATAACCTGTCTTACCTTACAGATTGATTGTCCGTGAATCTATCTTTGGTGAAAGTATTCCACGGCCACCACGTGCTCCCTGAGAGTCCTGCTTACTGCTTCAGGTTAGTCCAACATGGAAGATCCAGATAGAACCAAATGCTGAAGAACCCCTCTTCAAGATGACTGACTCGGGACATCCACCACGATATCCGTAGATAACATTGACCAAAAAAGGTTAGAAGTCATCACTGTAATCTTTTAGCCACTCCCAAAACCAGAGGGTGGAGGCAGGTCATCTCTGAACAAGACCAGCCTGGTCTACAAAGTCAGTTCAAGGACAACTACTTAAGAATACCACACCTAAGCAAAACAAATAAACAAGGGAAAACAGACAAAAGGTCCCAATTCAAGGAATGAAATCTAAAGAAGGTGTTTGGGGACTTCTAGCGATTTGGTCTTTATGCATTTTTAATGAATAACTGTGATTCTCAGCAGGACAGCCATTTCTCAAATATCACTGATAATAGATTCATAGCTGTATACTTACCAATGGCATAGCTCCACTTCTTCCATATGCCTCCCTCCTGTCCTTTAGAGAAGTCCAAAGAAATGGTATGGATGTACAGCCATAGTTACTTCTGAAGGAAGTCAGGATAACAGAGATGTTCCTTGGTTTTTTGTTAGTTAGGTTGGTTGGTTTGTTTCATTTCTTTCTTTTTTTTTTAATTTTTGGTTTTTTTCTTTTTTTCTTCATTTAGTTTTTTAAATATTTTTATTTATTATTATATGTAAGTACACTGTAGCTGTTTTCAGACACACCAGAAGAGGGCGTCAGATCTCATTATGGATGGTTGTGAACCACCATGTGGTTGCTGGGATTTGAACTCAGGACCTTTGAAAGAACAGTCTTAACCACTCTTAACCACTGAGCCATCTCTCCAGCTCTTGTTTCATTTCTTAAAAATAGATGTAACCATGGAAGACATTTTGTTATGGCAGGTGGAGTCAGAAGGACTACAGAAAGATCAACGTATAGAGGAAGAGGCTGGAAAGATATCACAGCAGTTGAAATCACATGATGTTCTTCTACAGGATCTGGATTTGGTTCCTAGTACACCCACCTGGATAGGCAAAGCTGCCTTCTGGACTCTGTCCACACCTGACAACCTTGCAATCTGCCCACCCGTACAACAGGCAAAACACTCAGAGACATAGAAAACCATGGGTTCCTCTTTATTCAACTGGAGCCAAAAAAAAAAAAAAGTCAGAATCACACAGCCAATCAGAATTACCTGCAACCAGATGCTACAGAAATGTTCTCATTTACATAGAAAGAATTGACTGATGGGAAGTGATAAGCAAACTTGCTCACCACAACCATAAAAGGACTCTTCACAGCTGGGCATATTGATGCAGAACACTGCCTTCAGGACACCAGAAGAGGGCATCAGATGCTGTTATAGTGAATGTGAGCAACCTTGTTCCTGGAAATAGAACTCAGGATCTATGAAAGAGCAGTCTATTTAATCACAGAGCTACCACTCCTGTCTTTAAAAAAATAAAATAAGAGCGTTAACTTTTAAGTGCTACATACTTACTAAAAGTCTTTATAGATTTCTTAACTGTGTTATTTTTTTTTTCTAGGTTTAAGTACAACGGTACATGTATAACTTAGTTGTAGTGACTTTGGCTTCAGATATTGAAGTGGTAGACTATCAGAATTAGAAGGACACTGTAGAGCCCTGGATATCTGTGCAGGATAGCAGTAGATGTATTTGTACTTTCTAAATAAAATACATGTAGCTTTCCAAACCTATTTATTTTGATTTTAGTAAAAGATTTATTATGCATATGGCAGTCTGCCTGCATGCATGCCTGCAGACCAGAAGAGGGCGCCAGTCTCACCACAGATGAGCCACCATGTGGTTACTGGGAACGCGGAGCCATCTCTCCAGAACCATTACTTCTGTTCTAATCTGCCTTGTGTTTCCAGTTTATTTTCTCATAAAAGATCTCTTGGCAAGATAAAGTTTGATCTTATACTGTGCACTCAGAAGGAATACACAGCTGCAATGACATGTTCATTTTGGGTGTCACTTACTGAAAACTGTATTTGGTAATCGAAGGTTTGTTTCTGTATTTAGCCTGGAACTGTGTATGTAAAGTAGGGTGTTCTACTCCCTGATATCTACCTGTTGCTGCTCTCCTGCTTGAGCTCTTGTACTAACAGCGGGCAACCACCATGACAGGCACTTTCTTTTTGGTTTTTCGAGACAGGGTTTCTCTGTGTAGTCCTGGCTGTCCTGGAACTCACTTTGTAGACCAGGCTGGCCTCGAACTCAGAAATCCTCCTGCCTCTGCCTCCCAAGTGCTGGGATTAAAGGCGTGCGCCACCACCACCCGGCGACAGGCACTTTCTTCTTCGTGTCCTACAATCACAAACAATTGCCTACTAGGCGTTTTATAAATATGCTATTAGCTTAGGTGATTCACGACATCTAACATGACTTATAGATTAAGAACTTTTAGCTGGGTATTTGGAGGCTTTGTTACACTGGAATAGGCAGAAGACACTGGCCTGAACTGTCTAAAGGTGTTCGGTGCCCTGGGTTGCCTAGCATTTTCATGAGTCTGAAAATCCATCGGACTTTTGTCAGATTGAGGGATATGCACAATTCTCACTGGAAATCAAGTGTGTGTCTCCTTTAAAACTGAGGCTGGGTTTCTTTTGAAAGAGGAGTGCTTGTGATGATGGTGTTGGAGGCAACTGTGAGAGAAAACACAGCTCAGGTGCACTAACTTCTTACTCACACAAGGTGGCGCCCCATACTTGTTATCCATATCCTCATTTCTTCAGGACAAGTACATAACTACCTTTGGCCAGAAGGGGTCGCAACAACACCACACTTCTGCTTCCCTATGTGTTGTGTGTGACCACTGAGCCCTCCTAAGTGGAGATCACTCTTATAGGACAGCATTTACAGTTATACATACATATTTTGTAGTTTTTGCCTGGATAACCTATCTAGTGGTGAGAATGAGGCATTGAAGTCTCCCACTTTCAGTGTGAGTGTCAATATGTGATTGAAGCTGTACTCGTGCGTGGGCATAGATTTTAAGAATTGAACGTTCTCTTGGTGGAGTTTTTCTTCTGTGAATGTGCAGTATCCTTCCCTATCTCCTGTAATTAGTTTTAGTTTGAGGCTTATTTTGTCGGATATTTAAATGTCTATGCCAGGTTGCTATCTGGGTTTATTTGCTTGGAATATCTTTTCTCTAACCCTTTACCCTAAGGTAATGTCTATCCTTGATGTCGAGGTGCATTTCTTAAGTGCAGCTGACAGATACATCCTATTTAGCCATCCATCCCATTTGTTAGTCTGTGTCTTTTTATTGGGGAATCGAGAGATATTTATGAACAATGATTGTGGATCCCTGTTTTGTTTTGTTTTTATTTTATTGTTTTGATGTATGTGTGCTTCCTGTTTTGACTTTGCTGGTCTAGGATTATTGATTCCCTGACTTTTCAGGGTAGACGTTAACCTTGTTAGTTTGGGGTTTTCCTTGGAGTATCTTCTATAGTGCTAAATTTGTAGATAGATATTGCTTAAATTTTGTGTTATCATGTTATATCTTATTTCTTCCATCTACAGTAGTTGAAAGTTTCACTGGGCTTTATAGTGGGGTCTAGCATTTGTGGTCTCTTAGTCTGCAGCACATCTTTGCAGGCTATTGTGGCTTTTAGAATCTCTATGGAGATTTAACATGTAATTCTAATTAGGTCTGCTTTTATGTGTTACTTGGCATTTTCCCCTTGCAGCTTTTAATATACATTCTTGGTCCTCTATATTTAATGTCTTAGGTAATACATGCCAAGGGGGCTTTCTTTTCTCGTCCGGTCTATGTCATACTTTGTATGCTTCTTCTACTTCATTAGGTCTCTTCTTTAGATTAAGGACATTTTCTCCATGTCAGGAGCCATAATGGGACAAGCTAATATACTAGCAGGTGATCATCCTGAAACGGCCTGCTTCGGATTATTATATAATCTGCGACAGGTGAGCCCTCATTTGGCAAGGCTGTGGGGGACTGATTTTAGGAAAGATTCCTGCTATTAATATGCTTTTCCTGTTATGATTAAACATATATAATAATCAATAAGTGATAGCACACCCCTTTGGAGCACATCTCTGCAGATCCACGAAGATGTACTGTCTTTCTTATAGTGGTGCTATCTAGACAAATAGATGACTTAAGTCTTAATGATGATCCTATAAGAATTCCTAAAATTATATCTGTGATTATTAAGCTTTTTTATAACAAGACTGCTATTAGGTCCTTTTCTGATAGTCAAAACTGCAATGAGAAATCTGCCAGTCTCCCAAGTGTCAGCAGTTAATTGCTCTTAGATGGCAACCAGACTTTCTCCTACTCAGAGCACGGTCCAAGAGGTTGTAAAACAATTAACCAAAGGTCATAAAAAGGGAACTGATGATTTATTATAGGTGCTAGGACAGAAGATACAATATTGACTGGGTTTATCTGTACAAAACTTCACTAATAACTTAGTTATGGTTTTAAACCTTCCATGAACCTGTAGAGCTGAGAGACAGGTGATAGATGTTTAGATAGATAATTACTCCTAATGGATATGCCTGTAAACCTTCTCTGTTGTAAACTTCCATTTCAATTTATGATTTGATTTTTTATGCGAACTTGTGATGAACTTTGTAACATATGATCAGGTACTCTGAAAGATGTATAAGTACTGAAGAAGAAAGGGGACTCTCTCTTTCTGTCTCTCTGTCTCTGTCTCTGTCTCTCTGTCTTTCTGTCTCTCTGTCTCTCTCTCTCTGTCTCTCTCTCTCTCTCTCTCTCCCCCTCCCTCTCCCTCTCCCTCTCCCTCCCTCCCTTTTCCCACCTAGAAGAATTTTTCCCTTTCCCCACTTAGGATCGTTCTGCTTTTCCCCCTTAGATAGATTTCATAGGAAACTTTTTACAACTTAGCAATAAAATCTATAACCACTTCTCTAAGTGGCACATTTTCTTCCTGCGACCTCCAAATAGCAGGCTGAAAGTTAGAGCCCAGCATTTCCTGCTGAGATAGAACCAAGGCCACATTGCTTAGTTCTCTGCTGTTAGGCTGCAGGTGTCAATCACCTAAGGCAGCGGTCTCTGACCCTCAGAAAGAGCAAGAAAGTTTTTAGGACATTTTAGAAGTTGTCATCAGCATTTCGGTAAAGTTAGAGAGCTAGAAAGCCCTGAGGCCCTCAGTTTTCAAAGCCATCATCAGAGTCCTACTCAATGCCCTCGCCACTACCCTCTCTGGGCTGGGAGGCTCCCAGCACTTCTATAATTTTGTTGAGAATATTTTCTTTATTTTGGACCTGAGTTTCTTCTCCTCCTTCCTCTATACTTTATTATTCTTATATTGTTATTTTTGAAGAAATATCCTATATTTCTTGCATATTTTCTTCCAGAAATTTTTTCTTTCTTGCCTGCTTGCTTGCTTGCTTTTTTCTTTCTTTCTTTTTCTTCCCCCTTCCATTCTTGATTTTTCTTGATCTATGTATCTATTCTTCTATCTTCTCTTCAATGCCTGAGATTATCGATCTGTTGTAGTCTGTTGTTAAGGTTGCCTCTGAGGGGCTATTTGAGTTCTTACATTTTACACTTCCAGATCTCTCAGTTTATGTTTTCTTTATTGATTCTGTTTTCGCTTTCAGATCTTGAACTGTGTTTTATTCATTTCCTTCCACAGTTTGTGTTTTCACAGATATCTTTATTTTTCTCTTTAAGGATCTCTATCATATTTGTAAAGGATGTTTTACTGTCTTTTTCATTTTTGAACTTCAGTCATTTTTGGAATATTCAGGGCCTTATGTGATAGTGTTGATGGGCTCTAATAGAGATTTCAATGTCATAGCTCTTAATGGTTGTGTTTTTATGCTGATGTGTAGATATCTTGGATTGGGAAGATTGTAATTCTAGGTACTGATATCTGGTTTGTGTGGTAGAACATATTTGATCACAACCCAGGGTTTCTAGCCATCATTTGATCATTTAATACC
>BTHU01000010.1:1362500-1550000 GCA_036184795.1 Tokudaia tokunoshimensis
GAGCCCCGTCCAAGCTCGAGCCCTCTGATGATCATCAGGCCCCGGCAGGCCAATTCTCAGAAAACGTGCTGGGTGTCTGGCTGGGCGGTGGTGGCACACACCTTTAATCCCAGCACTCAGCAGACAGAAGCAGGTGGATCTCTGTGAGTTCAAGGCCAGTCTGATCTGCATAAGCCAGTCAAGGACAGCCAAGGCTCTGTCACACACAGAAACCCCATCTCAAAAAACAACAAACCAACCAAAACAAAATAAGCAAATAATGTGGAGTTATTTGCTACCCGCTACACATAGTACCCCTGTAGGCCTTAAGAGTCCCTTACTGGAGCTTGTCAGAGTCCGATGTGAAAACACCACGGTGTGCTCAGGAGTTAGGAGACGACTACCCAGTACTGAGAACCATATCTGTAGGGAGGGTGGTAGAAGTTGGGAGAGCAAGCAGGGAAGGCATATAATATGAAGGGACTACTACTACTATCACAGGGCCTAGAACAGACTTGAGGGCAACCTCTGAAAGCAATGGCCAGCCCGGATTGAACTGGGTAGAGAGAGCTGCTCTTGAGTGCCTGCAACCCCCAAACACCCACAACCACACCCGGTAAGGCTCTGGGTTCCAAGCACCGAGGAGTGGGTGGGAAATGAGAGATCCTCCGGGAGGAGCTGGTTGATGGGACACAGGACTCCAACCAGCTTAAGGGCTAGAACTGGACCTGCAGTGCCCGACTGACGGCACGGAGAAAGGGTTACCAGAACACCCCAGGCCAGGCACAGCCAAAGGTAGCTCTGTGTAAGGGCCTGGTTCCTCCTCGTCTGGCTGTATGCCATGAGCGTGGTATGGCCCCAGGTTGCATGCAATTTGCAAAGGAGGCTTCCTCCTACACTTCTGTCCAATCTGTAAAGGGGCTAAAGAGGTCAGATGCAAATGAAGAGAAGCTGGCCTGCCCAGGGTTCTGGCCTTCTCAGGCCCTTTTTAAAAACAGGAACACCCTGGGGTCCAGCCAAACTCCCAGGGTTCTCTGGGAAGCAGTAGATGAGAGTGAGCTTGAGGGGGCCCTGAGGGCCTTTTCTGCAGAAAAGAAACTCCAGAGAGAGCTTTGAGAGAAGCGTGACTCTTTATTCCTGCTCGGGGTGGGTGGGTGGGTGGGGTCCTGTGGCTGGCGATGGCCATCTCAGGCTGGTAGTTCTCACCTCTTGCTGGCTGTGATGCAAACGTAAGTGTGATCACAAGCCCCTGGGCTCCTGCCCAGACACCCTGCCCTCCTTCCCAGCTAGCCCATGGCGGGCAGGCGGGCACCTGGCAGCTTCAGCCACTTGGGCACTTTGCCCAGGCTTCTCTTCACAGGCTGGGCTGTCCCTTGGATTGGCTCTGGGGGCCCCAGCGCCCCCTCCTCAGCGATTGGCTCAGACTCCAGGGACACAGGGTCAGGGGCTGGCAGCAGGGGTGGGGACCCGGCGGCCCGGGACATACACCTAGGGGTGAGAGGCCAAGGCCAGGTGATGGGCACAGCCTTGGGGGGGGGGCTCCCAACCCCTCATGAACTTACCTGGCCACCAGCACGTCAGCCGTGGATGGGGAGACAGTGTGCTCCAGCAGCCCAGGTTCCAGGTAGAGACCTTCAGAAGCCAGAGCCTGCCCTCAGCCACAGTGAACCCTGCCCTCCCACCCACACGCTGCCAGTGGGGTATGGCTGGGCAGGTGTTCCAGGGACCTCAGAGTGAACATCTAAGGCACCCTGCCTCAGGCATCAGGGAAGGCAGGGTTCAGGGTTCAGGGTGGGTCCCACTGGCCTCACTCACCTGTTGGTTCTTCAGCTCCAAAGTGCACAAGCGCAGCGGGGAAGAGGTTTGCCTGCAGGGAGAGCCAGACAGGCAGTGTGGAGCACATTTGGTCTCCCAAAGGTGAGTCCACCCCTCTTCCAGCACGCCACCCTCCATGGACGACAGACAGCAGGGCACCGGGTGGGAGCCCCACTTGTCATGTGTGAGAGCGACGTCCTTCAGTCCCACTGACAAGCTGTAACACCAGCAAACTGTCAAATGTCAGTTTATGACTGAGGTCAGAGGAGACGTAAGGCTGTTGGGGGGAGGGGTGTCTGGGTCTCCCAGCCTGACACTGTCTAGGGACAGAAGTGGGAGAGAGACCTGTGTTCCTGTCCCACTGACATGCAACCTCTCCCTCTGCTTATGGGAAAAAAAACAAAAACCAAAAAAACACGGTGAGGGGGCTATGGGTAGGAGTGTCTCTAAGGTTAGGACAGGAGTGTCCTAGGAGAACAGGCCCAGGCATGAGGCAAAGGGGCTGGCTCTCAGAATCAACTGCTGTCGAGATGCCGTGAGCGGAGATGCTTCCTGTGAGCCGCACCAGTCCAGGCAGGGTGGTTAACTCTGCTAAGAAGGAAGCTCCTCCTGTCCCACCCAAGCAAGGATAGCTGGGGCTTTGAAAACACAACCCAATGCCTGGGATCAAAGGCTCCCAAGCCACACCTATCCAAATCTGCTAGTGCTACAGCCAGGCAGCACAGGAGTGGGGCTGGCTCTCAACGGGGCTCTGCTGTCCTGTGCTCACCGATCCAAAGGGGCAGAGGGCATGGGGTTTGTGCAGGGACTGGTCCTACTTTCTTGAGCAAGGTATGGTGTGGAAGCATGAAGTAGACAAGGTTGCTTCCTCTCTGACGCCACTGGACACAAGGCGTTGAGGCCCCCATTCCAGGGTGATAGTACAGACGGGGTTGTAGAGGCCCAAGAGGCCCTAGTATCACACATCAGAATGTTTTCTTCTTTTTCAGACTTTGTGCCCAAGGCAGCTGGGGGCTGGGGCTGACGTGGCCAAAAGCTGAGAGCAGCCAGGAGTCTGGCAGGACCTAGGAAGGGGCTGCAGCTGCAGGCTGAGGGCATTCTTTCCATGAGGCTCCAGGCTCCTGTGAGTGCCACAGGCTGGAGGGGTGGGCGGGGTGGGTGGGGTTGGGGGATGTTAAAGGATTAATAAGAGCAAGCTTCAAAGGCCAGGCCTAGGAACGCTGAAACCTCAGCCTCCAGCCGGCAACAGAGGGACACAAACAAGGGCGGTGAATGCTTTGAAACGCAATTGTGAGGTCCACGATCAAAGCGGCATGAGAAGAGGCCTGTGGGGTGGGCGGGGGCTGCCCTAGTGCCCCTGGGAGGGCGCCTGTGGGGTGGGCGGGGGGCTGCCCCAGTACCCCTGGGAAGGTGCCAGAAGGAAGCCAGGGATCCAAGCAGGGACATGGGGAGGACAGTGCTAGGGCCTTCCTCAGCCCAGAATGGCTCACCTCCCACCAAGGCAGCCTTTGCCTTTCGAGCGGCCACCTTCTCTACTGCCAGCAACTGAGTGATTCCCATGCAGCCTGTGGACACTCTTTCTAGCACTGCTGGGAGCCTGGCTGGCATGCCCACAGGGTCGTGTCTGTTTTCTACCACCACCAGTCAAGGGGGCTCCCTTGGGAAGTGAGTGAGGAGGCAGTTGCCATGCGGCGGCTCCAAGGCTAGACCCTTACCTAGCAGTGCCCGGGAAGCTTGGCGAAGGCCAGGTAGAACCCAGAACACCAGGAGAGGAAGGGCCGGCTGTGGGCTCTGTCCCCAGATGGAGGAGACGGGATTGCTGACATCAAGGCTAATCAATTTTCAGAGGAGGCTGGGCCTTAATAGGAACCTAGGAATGAGCCTCCCCAGCCGCTCCTGGACCCCCTCTGCAGCTGGGGACTGCCCCCTGCTGCTGGATCGCCTGGGACAGTTAGAGCTGCTGCCCTCTAAGCACCAAAGGAACAGCCCATCAATTTAGTTCATTCCCCAAAGGCAAGGTTGCCACTGTCTTGCTTCTCCCCAGGACCAAACAGTCCCGTAGGAGGCCAAGGCTGCCTTTTGTGGGGCTTTGAACTCTTGAACTGCCTGCCTGCTCTAAGCAAATACTAGGCATTGCCAGGACCAAGCCTGTTCAAGGGAGGAGCAGGGGGCCTGTGTTGTTGGAGAGTGGGCTACACTCCGATGGTGGGGACAGGGAAGCCCCGTTCCCTCCCGGGCTGAGCCCCACCTGACTCAGGTGGGTAAGGGGTTCTGCCGCTGTTGCTGTCGGCAGCGGACGGGGTCCAGGGCCCGCCTCGCTCCTCACCTCTTTTCTCAATGTGAAGATGAGATGCCCTTGAGCTTGGGGCAGAAGTCAGCAGAGTTTGGGGAAGGAATCCTCTACTACAAAGGGTCTTCTGGGCCCCAAGGACCCTTGCCCACTTGCTTGGGGTCCCCGATGGGAACTGACACTGGCCAGGCTGCCAGGCTCTCACCCACTCTCTCTACTGTTAGACCTTCCTACAGACAGACAGAAGCCTGACCCCTCCCCTTAGGCTCCCAGGACTGCTCAGTGCTCAGGGGGAGGGGGAAGGGGAAGGGGGGGGCAAGTGACCAGCAGGTCCCAGAATACACCTACAGGGCACGAAAGGCCAGACCTCTCCAAGACAGCAGCACGGCAGGCCAGGCAGGGCTGGGCATGGGCGCTCTAGGCTTCTCGCTTTGCCTGCCTTCCTTCCCTGTGGCACCAACAGAACACTTCTGACTCCTAAACCTTGAGCAAGGGGGTGGGTTGGGGCCCAGAACATTCACAGTGCAGGTGGGGCTCTGCACCCTACCTCTTTGTGGTTGAGTCCTCCCTGCCCCCATGCCCTTTGAGAGCCCCTGCTCTCCTGGGCCAGTGGCATCCCACATGGTCTAATGCTGACCACCCCAGGGCAGCCGAAGACAGACGCAAAAGCTGCAGCTCCAAGGGCTGTTGCCTGCTCACCTACGGGGAGGGGAGAGGCGTCTTTCCCTCAGCAGCAGGAAGGGATGCCACCCCTTCGGAGGCCCTGTGGCTCCAGACAGAGCTGAAGGATGAAAGGAGTCGGCTGCTGGTAGCAGGGGCAGAGTGTCACCAGGAATCAGGCGGGTGAGAGGCACCCTGGGGCTTGGGGAGGGGGCATGTGAATCCAGACTAGGGGAGGGGCCTGGGGCCTGGGCCCTGGCCCTCAACCCCAAAGCATCTTCCAGATTCAATGTTTATCAACAAGCTGGCCAGGGAGGTGGGGAGGGGTAGAGATGAAGAAAGAGAGCCGGCGTGGGGCGGCGCCCCGAGGTTCAGAAGCCAAGAAGGGAATCACAGGTCACAGGCCCGCTCGGGTCCCTGCTGCTTGCCTTCCTGCAGAGCCATGTGGCTGCACCTCCCTCAACAGTCCCTGGGAGCCTCCAGCTTGTTCCCTGCCCTGTCTCACCCCAATGGTGGCAGTTCTAGGCAGCCAGTGGAGCCTGTCACCCCCAACCCAGACCTTTGTAGAGGCCTTCAGGCGCCTCTGTTGTTAATTAAAATATCTAAAGACTTTGAAAAGGAAACCATTAGACTAGAGGGGTTAAGGAGGCCCCAGATGCTCTCCCAGGGGGTGAAAGACGAGGCGTTCATTCCAGTTGGCTCTGCAGGGTACAGGGGTCAAGAAGCCTCTGCCTTGGAGATCTTAGGGTCTCCAGGGCCCCCCCCCCCCCCGTGGAAAGCTGGGGCCAACCACGGCTTTCCCGCCAGAGACTAGCGGAGTTCTAGGAAAGTGGCAGAGATAACAGCCAAGGCAGCTAAGGACCCTGGCCCTCCTGAGGCCCAGGACCACCCCAGACCAGGCTGCCAGGCCTCTTCCTCACCCAGAGGCGGAGGAGCTGCAGTCATACAGCAACCCAGGGCCAGGCCCTCCAGGCGGCCCCAGCTGAGGCCAGCAGGCCAGCTAGTCGGGCAGGCCCATCCCCACCCCGGGGCCAGGCAGGAAGCGGAGGAGGCTGGAAAGCCCTGTCAGAAACAACTTCAGAGGCGCACAGCTCCCTCTGAATTCACCGGCTCTAAAAGGCTTTATTACCCACCACAGCGCCTGCCAGGGCACTCCTTCCCAACCTAACCGCAGCATGGCGCCCCCCCCCCCCCAAACAGCACCCCTGTGAGGCAATTGGTACCTGAAAGAGAGTCAGCGTGTGGTCATCCAGGACCATTTTGGGTGGAGCGATGACTGTGGAGAGAGGGGGCTGTCTTTTAGGACACTGGCAGCCCCCTTGTGCCGGGGCAGACAGGCCTCGGTAGGCACCTGTGAATCACCTCTCGGGCTGTCCACCCACCTCTGGGGCCCACAGGGGTCCTCTCCACCCTGGTGACAACCCTGTTCCTGGATCCAGTCCCCCTTGCAGCCTGAGCCACAGGGTGAGACTGGGAAAGAGGCCAGGCTGAGGAGCTGGGCCCCGATGTCAACTCCCTGCAAGGGACCACAGGGCTGGAGAACGAGACAACTGGGCTCCTAGAGCAAAACCCATCTTAAGACCTAGCCCAGAGAGAAGGTCACACAGTGCGGACTAAAAGGGGGTCAGTGCCAGATGGAGGCAGAGGCCAGCTGAGGGGCAGAGACTTACATAGGTAAAAGGACAGCTCAGGATTCCCCAGGTGGCTCCTAACAAAGTCTCGAAGATCCCCCACTGTGGAGAAAGGGGAACAACACTCACTGCTCACGGTCCTGCTGGGAACCTAGGGACAGTGAGCCCCAGGGCTATCCCCACCCTGTTGGCAGATGCTAAGCCCTGGATGTGAGGATTCTGCAGTGCATCCCTGCCATCCTACATGTTCAGCAAGGTGGGAACCACAGGACTGGCCACTTCTAGGACCCCGTCCTGATGCAAGAGGCCTGCCTACTGATAGCGTCACCAGTGCCTCTTGAGGATCCAACTCCTCAACCTCAACTCTGCCAGGATAGGAATGCTGCTCAGGCCTAGAACGACCTTATCCTCACTGTCTTAAAACAGACCACCAAGGTCCACTCCATCTCCGGTGGCTTCGAAGGCTTCTTCTCAGAGGCTTCCTACCTGCTCATGTCCCCAACCCTCAGATCATGAGCTCTGGGGACAGGACGGGGCCTCTCTGAGAAGCAGCAGCCCAAGTCCTAAACTGGGCCTGGAGGACACACAAATGCTGCGACTTCAGAGCCACCTGCATGTCACATGGAGAGCATGGCAGTCTGCAGCTACCCCATCTTCCTGACGCTCCAAGGGCAGGAACACCACAGGGCACAGTGGCCCTCCCAGGTACTACAGGCACTCACCTGTCTCACTGGGGCGGAAGAAGCCCTGCAGGATGTACCGGTCAGGGAACAGGACTCGCAGTGCCACCTGTTGAGAAGCGAGGGGGAGAGGTCCGAGCTACACCTGCTCTGTTCCTGCCATAGGAATTGTCAGCTACCCCAAGCCTCGATTTCCCCGTGCTCCGGAATAAAGACATCTGAGCTCCAAGTGCCCAACGTGTAAGGTGTGAACCCTAAAAGCTCACCAAAGCGGCACACTCCTATAACTCTCCCGTCAGGAAGTGGCGGTCATCTCTGCCTATAAAGTACATTTAAAGCCAGCCTGGACTACATGAGTCCGTCTGAATGAACGAACAGATGGACACAACACATCCTGTGTATGTGCTCCAGTCTGCTCTGTTGGCTGGCGCGGTGCTGTAGACTTGAAATCCAGCACCCAGGAGGCGGAGGCAGAACACTGAGCTCTGAGCCCACCAAACAACGGATGGCAAAGCAAACAAAAAAGGAGTTTTGTCATCATAGGTTAGGAACACTCGGGTAAAGCCGCACCTGCCGAGCTTTTCGTCATCAAACGCTGAGGACCGGCTAGCCAGCTAGTCCTGAGCCTCGATACACAGGCCTACCAGGAAATCCACTCACCCGAGGAGAAGGTCCCACGTGGTAGTGGTGCTACGTGAGCCTGGGGCTGCCTAACCTATGAACTAACTTAACTACCTGTGCGGATGTCACCATCAGTTAGTTTCTGGGGCAAGTCCTCCCCACAGGAACTTAAGGAAGTCATTGCTTACCTTTGGGTAGCGTTCCAGTTTCTCCTTCATCTGAGCCTCCCTGAAAGCCTTGGTCACTAAGGGGGCTTCTTCCAGACGCTTCCTGTGGTAAGAAGGGCCAGGTCCCCGTCTCAGCAGAAAAGCTCCTTACCCTTGAGCCCGAAAGCAACGGCCTTCCCCTTGCTCTCCAAGGTCCTAAGGGTTGTTCTGTTCTCCCCCAGGAGGGTAGGAAGGGACCAGGGTGAAGTCACAGAGGAAAGTCACTGAGACCACTACAGGGCCAGGGCACCCACCGCTCACTCTTGAGCTGGGCCAGGCGTCTCCTCACATCATCCACGGTCACCTCAAAGAACTCGTCAGGTACTTCTGCTGGCCAGGGCTGTAGCAAGTCCTCTAGGTCAGGGTGGCACACCACAGGATCTCGGTCAACAGGCTGTCAACAGAGGAATTCAGTTGATACGGCTCCACCATGTACGTGTGCGTGCGTGCGTGCGTGCGTGTGCGTGCGTGTGCGTGTTGGAATCCCATAGTTGGAATAACCACGAAGGCTCTCCATCCCAGTGAACCATCTCACAACCAGAGGGCCAGAGTAGGGCTTGGAGCCGTAGTACTTAGAAGCCTTGATGCTCAGCCCGCCCTGGGCATCAGGGCTGTCCGTGGGCACTCAACTTCAGGGCAGCCCACAAGTGTCCTAACACACTTCTTGCCTCAGTGGAAGAACCTCAAGTTCAGGAAACCAACTTAGGGAGCTGCACCCCCGTTGGAGGACACGTCAGGGGTTCCAGAAAGGAGGAACAGTGGAAGCCACCAAATTAGAGTGTTGGCAAAACCCCCAGCCAGCTGCCCCTACTGCCCTCTCGGAGTCACAGCCCCAAAGCCAGACTGACTCCACCTCTCCCTCCCTGGGGAGCAAGCTGGCCTTCCCTCTGCCCACCCAGGGACAGAGGAAGGGACAGCGTCACTCCTAATTGGCATCAATGGCAATGAAAATTACAAGGCAGGCCCAGTACACTTGCGGTGCCCAGGAGGGTGGGCACCTCCTCTGTGCTGAGGCTACCCCGTGGAGCCAGGCCCGACCGAGGTGCCAGTGGGGCTGACAGAGCCCATGTTGGGTCCTGTCCTGCAGAAAAAACAGCTGTAAAGCCATGAGCCAGGCCCTGAAATGCTGACAGCTTGGGGACAGGTTGTCTGGCTCTGAGAACCAGCTTCCCCTGTCCTCCAGCAGCCTTCCACAGGTCAGGGCCAAGCCACAGTGCCAGCATTCTAAAGATGTCTTCAGGCCCAGGGCGGTTGACCCTTGCCAGGACAAGGCACTCGCCCTCAAAATATCCACCACACTGGGTATATTTTGATGCATACCTGTCCCAGATGTCTTCCTGGAAGTCCCCTCATGGACACCAGATCCCTGCCATCTATTAAGCTTTGCTATACTGCTCTAACCATGGAGTCCACCTGACCTCAGGCTACATGGCTAGGATAGGCTGGCTGAGACCTGGGCGGGGGGGGGCCACAGAGGACTAACGGTGAACCCAGGGGGCCACCCCTCCAAGGTCACAGCCATGGAGTGGCCACCAGAGGTCCTTACAACATGATGCCAGGAGCCAGGCTGCCCCTGTAGCCACGGTCCCTGCATTCCAGCAGGGCCGTGAGCTTGCCCAGGCTCCAGCGGGAGGGCACAATGTAGGCACATCCTGAGCCGTAAGCAAGTCTCTATGGACAGCCAGTCCAGGCTAGGTGGTGGGTGGCATCTGGGATCTGAGAGCAAACATAGCCTGGGGCAGTCAGGCAAGCCCTCTTGCTGCCAGTTCAGGACCTGACTGGGGCGGCAGGGAGGATGGTGGCTCGCTAGCTGCTTCCAGGACAGGGCATCAGCAGGACACTGTCCAGGGGCTGCTGAATTTAATCAGAAAAATAAAACTGGCACTTTTCATTGTTTCGGTCCTTCCTGCTCTACTCAGGAAAGCTCTCTACCACAAAGCCCCAGGAGCCCAGGACAAAGAGCCTACTCAGGGCAGCTCTGCCCCAAGACAGAAGCACTAAGGTAAAGGCTACTGGAACCTACTGGCAAAGATCAGGCCAAGTGAGCGGCTACAGAAGGGTCCAAGGCTCTAGAATCTTCCAGGACACCTCGCAAGGTCTGCAGCTAGCCGGCAGGGAGCGCCACACTGCCGGCAGTGGACAAGGAGGGGCTGCAGCGGGGCCGTCGGCAGCACAGAGGCCACACAGCTGTCCCCCAGCCACGCCTGAGCCTGTTTATGCGGGATGCTCCGCCAGAGTCTGGCTCCCATCTGCCATCTCGACAGCTTTACACACGGGTCCCATCCTAGGTACTTACAGGGATGTTTTGGGATACAGAACTCATATCAGGACCAAGGAAAGCACACAGGGACAGCTGTCAGGGATGGAGACAGCAGAGCATCACGGGTGCCTGGAGGAGAGGAAAGCCTCTCCTGCCATTCCTCCAACAAAAATGATCAGAACCCAAGATACCATCCTGGGAGCCTCCCGTGCTGTGGAAGGACACCGAAGGCTGCATCCCACTGGGCTGAGGCTGCGAAGCTAAAGGGCTCCTGGAAAGCACCATGACAGAGAAGCCTGGGCAGGGGACTCCCGCGGACAGGCCAGTTCCTTCAGAACAGGGAACTAGCTCAGAGTGAAGGAAGGGCTTCTTAAAGAGCCTTTTCCCAGGAGGCCCAGGCGTGTTGGGCCCAAGCCCTCAAAATAAGCCGACAGGGTCAGGGCATAGGACGGTTGCTATGTGACTGGCGAGGAAACTGAGGCACAGAGTGCCTTAGGAAGAGCTGGCATGAAAGTGTACACATAAAGGTCAGTGATCTCCCTTCCCTGTCTGTGAGGTTGTGAGGGACCGATACTGGGACAAAAGAGCCCTTACTGAAGCCGGCACAGGACACTTTGACTCCAGGAACCTAGGAGCACAACAGATTCTGAGTCCTGGCTAGCGGTGAGGGTCTTGCACACTGACCAGAAAAGAGGCAAGGTGGGCAGGAAATAGCCAGCAGTTTCCCATATCCCACATCCACAAATTCTACCGCATCTGACCCCAAGCAATTGAGAACTAGGGCACAGGAGGCACAGAGGAGAGCGCCCCTGCGAGGCAGGTGGCCCTCGCTGTAAGCAGTCTCCAGGCTGGAGCCACCCCAAGGTCAGTGGGAAGCAGAGAGTAAGGAACCACTCCAAGCAGAGAAGGAAGAGAGATCAATGTGGCCTGCCCTGGCCTGCCCAGCCCCGGCAGGGTCTCGTGGCCACAGGATACCCTACTCGTATCAGAAATGGGCCTCTTCACAGCTCCTCTTTTGACAGTGATTTTCCGGGACAAGATGACAGATGAAGACAGCGTGTGAGCAGTTCAGAGGTGACCTCAGTCTCAGATTTCCCAGCTCCTCCGCGAAGGGCTGCCTGTTCCCTTTGCTCTCCCCAGCCCAGCCGGCGCTGACAATGGCTTTGGTGAGGGGAATGCGAAGCGTTTCCCCTCGAGGCTTTGAGCTTCCATGAATCACTACAAGAGGGATGCAGGCCAAACCTCCGAGTTACTCACAGGGCTCAGCCACCCGGGGATGGGGGGGGGCGCCCGAGCACATGGACACCATCAAAGGCCCTGGACGGCACAGCAGGACACAGTTGTGCCAGAGTACAAGGCCAGACTGACTCAGGCTTCGGGGCAGCACAGAGCGGCTGCTCCTCTCCAAGACACCTCCGGGGAAGCCACCCCAGCACACTGACACACCATTTTCATGTATATTAGCTTTCCTGCTATGGATATGAAATACTTCCATCTCAAAAAAGTGACCAAAGCTTTTTTTTTTAAAAGAAGAGAGCGCAGCCAGGTATGGCGCACACCTTTAATCCCAGCACTCTGGAGGCAGAGGCAGAAGGACCTCTACGAGTTCAAGGCAAGCCTGGTCCACATAATAAGTTCCAAGTCAGTCAAGGCTACATAAAAGTCTAAAAAAAAAAAACTCAAAACAAACAACAAAAGATATATACTCAAGAAAGGATCGGACACTGGAACACACACGTAACACAACCTAGGAGCCCAGGTTGGGGGGACAAGTGGGGGCCCTTGCTCTACTGGGCTCCTCTCTACTACACCTGCCCAGGGTGCAGCAGGCCCTGCAGCCACCCAGTGAAGTTCAAGCGCCTGCAATAACAAGCAGAAAGGAACCCGGAGGGAGGGGTAGCTCAGCAGTTAAGGTCAGGAGCTGCTCTACAGAAAACTGAAGTTCAGTCTCCAGAACTCACACTGGGTGACTCAACCTCCCGGAACCCCAGCTCCACGGACCCAATGCCCTCTTCTGGCATGTGTGGGTACTGCACCCATGTACACATACCCACACAGTTATGCACGCACATATACACACTATTGAAAATAAAATAAGCTGGACATGGTAACACATGCCTTTAATTCCAGCACGCGGGAGGAGAGACAAGTAGACCTCTGTGAATTCGACTCTAGCTTAGTGTCAAGTTCCAGACTAGCCAAGGCTACATGGTAAGACCCTATTTCCAAAACAAACAAGCAAACAAATAAATACAAATAACTTTGAAATAAAACAAACTAACAAACAAAAACCCAGACACTCAACTGTTCACTGCAAAGCCACAGTGGACATTTCAATGAAGGAGTGGCCTGTAGCTCTCAAAAGAAGTCTGAGGGCTATCCATAAACACCAAAGCACAGCAGACCCATGGCCGGCCTGTGAAGGAAGATGACAGAAACAAACCCCCACAGAGTCCCCACCCACGGGCACCAGACTCCAGCCACCCACAGACACCTGTCACCCTGCCCTGCCCGACATTCAGCGGTCTAGGTGGGTATTCTCACTAAGCGTGGCACAACAACCTTTTGGCATCCCGCACCCACTACAGACCCCTTCCAGCCCCATTAGTGCTAACCAGTCACCAGCCCAGGGTGCAGAGGGTGAAGGCCAGTCTGTGTGAGCAGGGTATGAGGGGCAGACATGAAGGAAATCCCCTGAAGGGGAGGGGCAGGCCGGCCAGGGGCAGCCAGACCTGCCCAGGAGGACCAGGGCCTTTGATCAGGGTTGGCCCCTGTGCCAGTTGCTGGGGAGGCTACAGGCATGGGGTGTGTGTGCTGTGATCGGCCTCCTGGGCTGTGGAGGGACTTCAAAGGACATGGCCAGGGGGCGCCGGGCAGCCCCAGCCTCTCCCAGAGCCCGGTTCTGATCGCCAGTAAAACTACCTTCTAATAATTAATGTCTGACATCAAAGGCAGGAACCGCCAGGCTCTGTGAACCATCCCGGGCCTCAGCAAGGACCTGCCTGTATTTTATCCTGTCTCTTTCTTCTGAGTCTTTATTTAAATCCAAAAACCACACACAGGCAAAACATTAATGGGAAACTTGGAAACTCTTTTTGATTACTAAAGTGTACCTTTGAAGTTCCCCAAAAAAGTTGTGTTTTGTTCCCGTCCCCCTCCCCCAAGACTGAGTAGGGACACAAAGCAGACGCGTGTGGCCAGCCAGCCCTCTGGGTGTGGGGCTGCTGGTGACAAGAAGCTCAAGGGGGCGGGGGGGGGGGCGGGGGGACACGACACACGCTCCACAATCAATCAGCTGCCCATGCTCCCGGATCAAAGGCTGAGAAGCACAAGCCAGGCATGCGCACCCTCCAAGGACAAGCCCTGCCGGCTGGGGCCCTGGGTTCAGTGCTTAGGGCTATGCTGCGATCCTGACACAGGGACAGGGACTGCCTGCCTGGCGAGCTGACCGGACTGGCCGCTCTGACTGCTGTACCCATAGACAGTACAGGAAACGGAATTCGAGTTGGCATGGAGGGAGCACGAGGCTGAAAACTGGCACAGCTGCCCTGCCCCTTAGACACGGCCAAGGCCCTGGAAGCAGCTGCCCCTAACCACATGCATGTACTTTCGGTCCGACTGTGAACCCAGGAAGCTCACACTAGCCAAGCATCACAGGGCAGGAGTCGGCACGGCTCCTAGAGCACGGCAGGAACCGCTGCCTCCTCTATTCCAGGGTGACCCAAGAAGTCAGTTTTGGGGTTCAGGGTCATGAGCAAATAGATAATCAAGGCACTAAAGAGGTACACAAGAGTGACCACTCGCCCGCTATGGACCCGAGTAACCAGCTTCCCCCCTCGAGTGTGAAGACAGGGTGAGGACCCCAAGCAGAAGTGTCACGATGGGAGCTAGTCAGGCTGGCACCAGCACTGTGACCTGCCACTGGCCACCGAGAGTGTCAGCCCCACAGTGACGGGCTCGATGCACACTATCATCCCTCAGCCCCAACCTTATCAGCTGTCCTCGGAGTCACCAGGTGAGGGTCCTGACAAGGTCCGCGGGGCCCTCTGCATGACGGCGACCAGGATCAAGACAGCTCCCACAGTAAGGGGCACAGGAGCGGAGCAGGTGAGATGCACAGGGAGGCCTTGCTCGAACGCTCTGCCCACCTCAGCAGCACACCGTAAACAAGGTGCGAAGCAGGTATTCGCCATCAAGACTCTGAGAAAGGCACAGCATCAGATGAAGCGCTTCCCAAGAAATGGAAAGGTTTGTTTCTGTTCTTAAATAAAGCTTCGAGAGGCCAGGAGTGGTGGCACACGCCTTTAATCCCAGCACTTGGGAAGCAGAGGCAGGAGGATCTCTCAGAGTTCGAGGCCAGCCTGGTCTACAGAGAGAGTCTGGGACAGCCGGGGCTACACAGAGAAACCCTGTCTCAAAAAACCCAAAAAAGTCAAAATAAAAAAAGAAATCTTCATAGACAGGAAAACCACCAAGTGTGGAAAGGTCACCGTCACTCGAGTTACCAAGAGGACCCGTCAGAACCCTGACACCAGCAGGATATCTGGGAAAGGAAGGCAGGTGCTGCAGCTGGGCCTGCTTACTGGCACTCGTGCTGGCCCAGCCCTAGGCCAACCGGGCTGTAACCACTTCCTCCCCACGTCCAACACCGGATCCTTTGCTCTCCAGCCTGTACGAGGGCTGTCCATGGCCTCGTCTACCTCCTCCCAAGTCCATAGGTGCCCAACCACTTCCATACAGGACAGAGTCCAGGGCAGGGACAGCCAAAGGCTCAGAGAGCCCGCCAGAGGGAGGGGGAGGGCTTGCAGAAGCCAAGCCATGATGCCCCAGAGTGAGCTCCAGGACAGCAGCTAGGGCTACACAGAGAAACCCTGTCTGCCCCTCCCCCAGCAAATCCATTCTTGATCCCAGGCTTGTCCCAGGCTGGATAAAGAGGGAGGGAGGGAGGGAGGGAGGGAGGAGGGAGGGCGGGCAAGCACGTGAGCACAGAGGTCCGCCTGTCTCCCCCATGACCACAAAAGCACAGGTCAGTTAACCTAAACTTACACGTGGCCAAGGAAGCAACGCGGGCAACTGGCCCTGAAAGCAGCAATAGCTTCATCCACATTCACCCAAAACCTCAGCTATGAGGCTGAGGAAGACGCACTCACAGGCCCAAAACCTCAGCTATGAGGGCTGAAGAAGACAGGGCTCACAGGCCCAAAATCTCAGCTATGAGGGCTGAAGGAGACGGGGCTCACAGGCCCAAAATCTCAGCTATGAGGGCTGAGGAAGACGCACTCACAGGCCCAAAATCTCAGCTATGAGGGCTGAGGAAGACGCACTCACAGGCCCAAAATCTCAGCTATGAGGGCTGAGGAAGACGCACTCGCAGGCCCAAAATCTCAGCTATGAGGGCTGAGGAAGACGCACTCACAGGCCCAAAACCTGAGCTATGAGGCTGAGGAAGACGCACTCACAGGCCCAAAATCTCAGCTATGAGGGCTGAAGAAGACGGGGCTCACAGGCCCAAAACCTCAGCTATGAGGGCTGAAGAAGGGGCTCACAGGCCCAAAACCTCAGCTATGAGGCTGAGGAAGACGGTGCTCACACGCCCACCACCAACGCAGAAAAGGCTGCCTGCAGACCTCAGCGCCTAGATCTGAAGATAAAAAATTTAGAAATCTCAGGAATAAAGGCCTTAGCCTAATACAGCTCGTTTACAGTGAAGCTCTGGAGTACTCCTCTGAGGCCAGGCAAGGCCTCCACCAGGAGTGAGAGCCATGACTCAGAGACAAGTCAGGTCTGACATTGAAAAACCAAGCTTAGGATGGGCATGGAGACCCCAACAAAAACCAGACAGACTTCCTGGAACTAGTAAAGGAACCCTGATACTATTCCACACATTACAAAAGTCACCTCAAGTGTCCACGCCCCACACTAAAGGACAGAAGAAGACAAGAGCGCAACATAGCAGAACATGTGAAGTCCACACGAGGAGATGCAGCGCAACTGAGTCTCCCGAAGCAAACGGAGACTCCGCCGGGCTTCACGGTGTCCAACAGCAGTCTCTCAGGAACTTGGCTAATATCCTGAAAACTATTAGAGAGGATAAAGTCCTTGAAGAGACATGTCACTTTTGGCAAAGAGAGGTAAGGAGGAGACTCCTCTGGCAGCCATTCCCGATGAGCCTCACCGGCTGGGAGGCTCCACAGACTGGATGCCACTGGGACAGAGCAAGTCGGGGGCTGTGGAGCTACATAGTGCTGGCGAGAACCAAGCGCCGAGGGGAGCCCGGTAAATTCTATCTCATACTCTATACACAGAACAACTATTAATTCATGGAGTCAAAGGAAACCAAAGCCAGAAGACACCACCTGATCACTCGGAAAGCACAAAGATCAGGAACAGACTCCACAGGTCTACTAGGCTTCCCGTGCAATAAGGGACGAATGCCAGCGTCACAGCCACAGGGACTCAACTGACACAATCCGACCCGCCAGGAGCTCTACTGTGGCTGAAGGGCGTCTACAGGACAAAGGCAAAGCTCGAGCAACTCGAGGAGGGGTATGCGCAATCAATAACCACAGTCAAAGTGTTATAAAACAACCTGAGCTCTCAGCGGTCAGCGATGCTCACTGCTCTTGGATGGGACCCAAGTTTGATGACCAGCACCCGTATCAAATGGCTTACAACCATCCACACCACCAGCTCCAGAGAACCCAATGCTCTCTTCTGGCCTCCATGGGTATTTACACACACACTCTCTCTCTGTCTGTCTCTGTCTCCTGTCTCTGTCTGTCTCTGTCTGTCTGTGTCTCTCTCTCTCTCTCTCATTGCTTCTCCCCCTCTCTCCACCCATCTCATTGGCGATCCTTAGATGCAGCAACAGCACAAGGCTCCCTGAGGCTGCAGGCTGCGATGAGCCACGGCAGCCGGTACAGCACAGCAGTCCTGGGGTCCAGAGGTGTGCTGGGTGGGAGGGAGATAAGCAATGGGGAGGGTCAAACCTAAGACAGTACATCAGTAAACCATGGGATGGAGAGACCCTGCCCTAAAAATACAGAGAATGCTGGGGGGGGGGGGAGGCTGGTCTGGTGGCACTGGATGGATGAGAAGGGTTACAAGTTCAAGGTCATCCTGGTTACATTCTCAAGACATGTATCTCAAAAAGGAAGAACAAGGGGGCTAAGGAGATGCCTCGGTGGTTACAGCTTTCACTCAGCAAGCATGAGGATGGGACCTCAGGTCCCCAAACCCACTTATATGCCAGGTGTAAGCCAGGCAGTGGTGGCACATGCCTTTAATTCCAGCACTTGGAAGGCAGAGGCAGGCCAATCTTTATGAATTCAAGGCCAGCCTGGTCTACAAAGTGAGTTTCAGGGCTACACAGAGATCCCCTATCTTGGGAGGCAAGAGGAGAGATAGCTGTGCATGACAGGCTACCTATAAATCCAGCCTCCAAAGGCAGAACAACCTAGTTAACAAGATTAGCCCCATGGGTGAACTCTGATTAGATTGAGAGAATGTGCTTCAATGAATAAGGCTTCCATATGCCTGTGTTCTCATGTGCATTACATTTCCACACCATGCACACATGTGCCTACATACTTGTAAAACATGCTCATATACATGCACACACATGAAAATGTTAAAATAGCTAGGTGTGGCGGCAACACCATTAATCCCGGTTCTCAGGAGGCAGAGACTGGGAGATAGATCTCTATGAGTGAAGTGGCCAGTTGGATCTCCAGAGCCAATTCCATATTAGCCAAGGCTGCATAACGACACCTTGTCCTCTAAATAATAATATTTAAAATAATAATATTTAACATTGTAAGGAAAATAAATAAATAGCCCTCCTTCCCAAACAGCTGCCTTCCTTTAAGACAGCAGCCTCAAGGCTCCAGGCCATGGTCACCTCACAGCCTGCCCCAGAGCTACCTTCAGGCCATGTGCTGACCAGAGAAAGACCCTCTCCAGCCCTAGACCAGAATCCACAGGGCCTGCTGAACGAAGTCCTGCTTGGCCGGACTCTAGAAGACTGGGGCTCTGCCCAGGAACAAGCTCATGAAGGAGCAGGGCTGACAGTCCAGGAATTTCCCATGTTTCCTGAGAAAATCCTCAGTGAAATTATTCATATAGGGGACTTGTGCTGCTCAGAGGCCCTGGGGGCAAGCAAATGCCTCGCCTGGAACCCAGAAATGTATACAGATGGAAACACCCACGGCACCCAACCGTGGACCACACCATGTCCTCCTGAGTCTCCTGCTGGAGCGCCACCTAGGGTTGGGAAAAGGTGCTCACGAGGCCATGCCCTGGCCCATCAACTGACCATAAAGGGTGATCCAAAATAAAACTACCTTTCTATTCCTTGAGCAGTGGCAGGAATAAGCCATTACCAGGACAGCAGGGTGAGAATCAGAGACAAATGGGGTCAGGGTGACAACAACCATTACAGCTCAAAGACAGATCCAGAATTAAGGCAAAGCTATGCCACGCACGGTGGTGCACACCTTTAATGCTAGCACTCGGGAAGAAGAATCAGACAGATCTCTGTGTGTTCAAGGCCAGCCTGGACTACACAATAAGACCCTGTCTCAAACAAACAAACAAACGAATAAACAAAAACAGAACAAAACAAAACAACCCAGGGAAAAAAAAGAGCTATTTTGTAAACTGTTTAAACGGGTGTGCGCTACAATGGGAACGCACAGCAGCGGGCGCACAGTGAGGAGCCCCACCTCAGGAAAGCCAACCGTACAAGGAAACATAGCACAGCACAGGTCATGCTGGACCAGAGACCACTGGGTGGGCCATTTCCTGAGGGCTCAGAACACCAGCCGCTCTCTCCCCTCAACTGGCATGAGCCGTAGCACTTTCACACCAACGCCATCCCTATAGCTCAAGTCCCCCACTTAAACTTCCAATGAAGTCACGGAGATCCTGACCCACAGACAAATTCACTGCCGTTCTTACACAACCTCCATCTCGGCCTCAAACCCACTGCCCAGTGACAAGAAGATGACAAGAAGGCTGCCTGGCACGGGACAATCAATGCTTAAAGCCTCCCAGGCAGGCACAAGGGAGACAGCTGCTGTCCTCAGTCTCCATGTGGAGCAGGTCAGACTGAAAGCCCATGTAGACCATGCTGGGTAGCACAGACATGCTGGTGGCGATCTGGGCAGTTCATATCTCCACATGCTTAAATGGGAAGCTTAGACAGAACAAGTCCCTCCCAGGAGGCGCTCACCACCCGTGGACATCACAGTCAGCATTGCCAGAGTTCAGTCTTGGTCATTGCCTGGGGCTCAGCATATGCCTTACCGGTTCAGGCTCCAGCTGGGGCCCCTCACCAGGCTTCGACTTCTTGGGCTCAGAAGGGCCCCCAGGGCCAGAGAAAGACTTGGACGACTTGGCTGAAGGCGATGTTAGAGATCTCAAGGATACAGCCGGGCCCCCTAGCCGCTGGCCCCCACCAGAGAAGGGAACGAATGGGGCAGGTTCAGGTTCCTTTGTGCTTGGCTTCGTTTGAGCATCCGCTGGTTTGGGGCTACCTTCGAGGCCCGTCCCTGAGGTACTCGCATCACCCTGATGGTGTAGGTCTCCCCTACTGAACTCCCCAGAATTCAAAGGAAGCGATGGGCTACTGGACGCCTGGTCGGCCGACATGGAGGAGACTGGACTTCCTGGGGCCTTGCTCGCGGTGGCTATGGACTCCGGGTTGCCGGCCGTGTCACACTGCTTTATGACAAACCTGGGGAGAGCACAAAAGTAAGCCTGACACCACAGACTGACCCTTCCCCCCTCAGCGTTCCTTCTCAGATCCATGTCTTCTATCTACAGAGGAGAAATGAGAAAATGGCTGAAGGAGAGGTCCTGAAGGCACGGTCACCAGTCGCTATGTGTAGTACTACAGTGAGGGCAGCACTACCTACATGCCCAACCCCAGGAGCCTTTTCCCCATCCCTGCCCCAGCCCCCCAACTCCAGGCTCTCCCACCTCAGTCTCTGAAGTTCTAGGATTAACAGGCATGTGCCATACCTACCCCCACACCCGCTCCTCCGCCCCTTTAACTAAACAGATCTGAAAGCCTAGAGACTGACGTCCCTACCTGATGGTGGCACTACCACCTGTCAGGCCCAGTGACTGAAGTGTTGTGTTCTGCAAAGCAGCTCTACCAGTCACCTGCAGAAAAACAAAGGAGATGTAGGCCCTGCCTGCATCTTCAAGTCTGGAACAACTCCCTCTACCTACTGAGCCCTGGTTGGTAGGATCTCCCAAGCCAAGGCCCACCAGGGATCCTCTCTCCATACACCTCAGCTGTCCCTAAAAGTCCCATATTCTGTGAGCACAGGTCTGCAACTGGTCTGCAGCTGGTGAGAACCCACCAACCATCTGTCTCCTGACCTGGTCTGGTCTCCTCAGCTATGCACTTAGCCCACTACATCTGGAGAGGGCAGACTAAGGAACCAAGAATCCTGTGCTGAGCCTCCAGCTGTGCTTAGGGTCAGGGGACTGAGGGTCTCTGGGCCAGCATCTTGGGAACAAGAAGGGCAGACTGCAAGCCCCATGCTCCCATAACTCCCTGAGTACAGGCTCCAGAGCCACCACTGGCCAGTGTCTCCACTGTGCCTCTCCAGGACCAGCACCTCTTTCTACATTCTTACAGGTGTCATAACTCCAAGCCACCACATTCCAGTCATCCTCATGGCCTCTAGAACGACGGGCAAGAGGCAGCAGGCAACTTGAGCCCAAGCAAGGGCTCCAGCCGCCAGGGTCCAGACAGACAGGTCCCTGCATCAGGTTCTTCTCAGTACCACACAGGTGTCTACCAGGCCACAGAGAGAGTCCACCCTGTCAGGGAGACCCAAAGCAAGATGGTGGCACCCACTCTTCTGTAAGAGTCGCCAGATGAGAACGCATTGTCTCATGGGCTCTCCTGTCCTGTCCTGTCCTGTGCAGGGTGACAACATCTCCTCAGTGCTCTATCTGTGACCACCCAACTGTACTGCCATCTCCAGCCTCAGCTGATTCCCAGCCACGCCCACTGGACCAAGCTGGGCCTCTGGGGAGCTACCCTCAAGGCAGACAGTTATATTCAGCCCGAGACCTAGACTACGTAGCCAAACAGGGTGACGAGGCTGGGGTCCCTGGGGTCCTGCGCTCCATCTCTTCCTACAGCGAGTGCCTCACAGCCCCTCACAGCCTCGGGTTGGGGAATCTCAAGTGGGGATAACAGAGAAAGTCCTGTCCCACCCCCGGTCCTTCCCGGGGACCTGCAGAAACAGCTTGCCTCTGCCTAAACCAGGACAAGGCACTGGGCCAGGGAAGAAACAAGAAGCCCCTGTGAGGTCAGGGGCCCAGGGCTAGGAGGGTCCTCGCGGCGGCGGGCGGGGCGGCAGCCGGCGAGGCCTCACTGTGAGCTTTGCCTGCGCCGCACTGCACTCAGTTTTGAAAAAGATCAAAACACAGAGCAAAGCAAATATTTACTAAAATGAAACCACTTTTGTGGCTCTCCAGCTTTGAGAGAAGCTGAAAAAACAAACAGGGCACTGAGGGAGGTTTCAGGAGCAGCCCGGGCGGCCGTGGTCGGCTTCCAGTGGAGCCGGCTGTTCCGCTTTTTTCCACAGAACACATAATGCTTTCAGGAGCTGGAGCTCCTGCCATTGCTTTGAAGACTCAAGGCAGTGAGGTTTCCAGGTTGGAAAGTGGGCTGGGCGGCTCAAGTGTAGGAGAGGAGTCTGGCGGCCAACACCTACCTCATCCCTCATGTATACGCAGACAGGGGTCCTCTCACCCAGTTGCTGCAGACGCTCCCTGGAGAGAAAAGAAGGAAAACATCAGGAGCCACCACAGGGGACAGGAGAGACCCCAGGGTCCCCAGCCCAGCACCATGGAAATGCCAGGGATCCAGGCTCAGGACCCCGCCCTTCCTGATTCCCTCCTGCACTCCATAGCCATCAAAAGGAGGCAACCGAGGGCTCCATGGAGACCCGGGAAGGGCCTCGGCCAACAGCCACCATGGCCAGGGACTGATTCCTCCTACCCACTCCAGCCAGAAGGCCACCACATGGCCCGAGACCCGAAAGGGATGAGCAGCCCTATCCCCATGCTGCACACCGCCAACATCACCTCAAGCCGTCAAGGACCCCGGTCTAGCCCTTTGTCTTGAACTGCCTCTAGGAGCTGACACCCAAACCCAGCTCAGGACACAGACCCAGAGCAGACTCATAGCAGCCTAGGCTCTCAAGGCCATAAGCACAGCCATGAGCTGTTCTCTTACCCAGACCAGAGGGAGGCAGCAGGTCTGAGGGAGGACATCAGTCCCCGAGAGGGGTGAAAGACATGCTCTTGACCCACAGGCACCTTCAAGTAATGGCCTAAACTGGTGCTTGACCCAGCGCCCCAAAGGGCAAGTGTCCCTTTTGTGCCTGGACACAAAGAGTGAGAGGGGTGCCCTCTTGGGAAGAATAGCCAGATGTCCTCAGGGTTAGCTCTCTAAGGTGATGGTTACCCAAAACAGGATGAGAGACCTGTCTCCCCATCCTGGATGGCAGTCTCATGCAGCACTCAGATCCACTGAGACAGAGCAGGAAAGGGACGGGAAGCCCCACAGACAGGACAGACACCGAGGCACCTCCACTCCCCGCTCTCTGATCTCCACCACTTTCACCCATCTTTCAAACGATGTCCCTAGGGGCTAAGCATTTGTCCCTCTGCACACAGAAGCCCAAGGAGCACCCAGTGGGGGCACTGGAAGACCTAAGCATAGGAAGTCACACAGTGACACCTCCCCCCACCCCCAACTCCCAACACACACAAATAGCCTACCTTTTGCTGACATCTGAGGTGACTAATGGGGCCAGATGACTGTTGAGGGAGTGAGTGGAAGTTAGTGCCTACATTCCCTAACGCAGAGACCCCCATCTCAGACTTTAGTGCAGACATGCTCAGGTCAGCTGTTCTCCAAAGAAAGAGTTGGGCCCATACGTAAGGGCTGGGCAAAGACGACCCAACCAGGCCTCATGATCATTATGGCACTGACAGAAAGGCAGCGTCAGGGCAGGGACTGAGCCAGTGGCCGAGTCAGGATACAAGGAACAGGCAAGTGTGGGATTTGGGCAGGGCAGGCCAGGGAAAGCTAGAGGCCAGGATTCAAGGATCATCTAGACAAGACAAGCACCGTGATCAACCCCAAGTGCTCAAAGGACCAACCTGTGGGGCCACAAGTGCCAAAAACAGCTGCAATGGGTCCACAGGAGTGAGCCTGGCACTGGAGACATGAAGGGAGACTATAGAGAAGGGTCACAGGAGTGAGCCTGGCACTGGAGACATGAAGGGAGACTATAGAGAAGGGTCACAGGAGTGAGCCTGGCACTGGAGACATGAAGGGAGACTATAGAGAAGGGCTGAGTGTCAGCCCACAGCTCCATGGTATGGACAGCTCAAGAACAGATGAGCACTTACGCCCAAACCCACCGTCAGGCCTCTGGGGCCTGTGTGCACAGCACATCTTCCTCTGGGGCCTGTGTGCACAGCACATCTTCCTCTGGGGCCTGTGTGCACAGCACATCTTCCTTTGGTTTCTGCGCTCTTGCCCTTGTCCATTCCCTACTTCTGGACACATTCCTGACAGGGCCCAGCACTCCAGCTTCACCTGCTCCCAGCTTGTCAGGACAGCAAACCGGAGCTTAAGGAGACCACGAAGCCCAACCTGCAGGACAGGCTTCTGGCTCGGTGTGGTCGGTGAGGTCCCCAGCTGGTATGCTCTCCACAAAGGGCCAGGCAGAACCAGAGAGCGCCATCCACACAGGTCATTGTGCAACTGTGGGCTGGAACTGCCCTTACTGGCCCAAGAAGACAGGCCAGGGAACAAGGGTACAGTCTGGGAAGGGGGACAAGAACACCGGGAGGACAGCAGCCATGTAACACACTTCTACAAGAAGGCCACACTGCCAGGCCTCCTGACCCAGCGCAAGAGAATGGCCAGTGCGGTGCCGTCTACAAGCCCTTGCTTGGGGCATTAGAGGATAACAAATTACAACAGGGACAGAGCCCGACATCAAGTTGTTAGACAGTGGCCAGCTTTGATGTGCAGCTTCTCCAGAGCAAGCAGGCGGATCAAATTCCCTCATGCAGCATCTGAGAGGAACAGCGTATAAACATGCCGTGTGGCCACAGGCCCAGGAAGGGGCAGCCAAAATAGCTTCCAGACCTGCCACCCCTGCCTAGCAAGCAGAACTGCCAGTCCTAGTGATGGGACTCAAGACCTCATGTACCAGTGGGCCACGATCACACCCACACAGACCTCTCAGAGCCTCCTCCTTTCCCCCGGGCAAGACTGAGGCACAGGACATCAAGCTCCAGAATGAGAAATGCACCACCAGGTGGTGGCTAATGGCGTCTATGGAGTTTGCTCACTCACAGGAGAGATGCCCCAGGAACGAGAGAAAGTGTCCACGAGCAGCAAGCCCTCCCTGGTGGGAGTCAGTGTGGCTGGCTGAGCAGGACACAGATGTCACCACTGTCCCTTCAGATGCATGCCTGGCTCACCACAAAGCTCACCATCCCCTTAGGGGTGGACAGTCTGGACGTTTGGAGCTCAAATCCTTGTGAGGACAGGGGCACTGCATACTGAGGACAAGCACTGTCTACAGCCTCTGTACCTGTCACCTGTTCTGATTGGACACACAGGACTGGGAGTAACACAAGGCTGCCAAGAAAAGCCTGGCGCCGCCATGTTCCCAAACAGTCAATGACCCACAGAGGCAAGAGCAGCAGACACCAGGTCTGTGACTGGAGGCAGTCTGGCTTCTGAGGATGAAGCCATGTCCTGAGGACCAGGAGCCAGTTCCCACTGCTTGGTGACGATGGAGTTCCATGTGTCTAGGTTCCGTTTAGAGGGAACAGAAGCCCAGACAACTGAGCCTACACAAGCCCAAGGGAGGAAGCCTCTGATTTACACAGACAGTTAAGACAGGAACTGAGCTGGGGCCACTGGGGACGCAAGCCTGGCCTGAATATGGCCACCCACAGTCTTCTCTCCGACCTGCAATACTCTGAACCACCCAGCTCTCCTGAGGTTGCGGCTAGCCACTCAGAGTTAGGAATGGCAGAGAAAGGGCTTGGGGCATAGAGCAACCAGGTGCAACACAGGGGCGGGTGTAGAGGAAGAGGACCCCGTCAAGAAAGGGGCACATGCTAGGACAGGCCAAACGGAGCCAGTAGGGTCCTAGGCGTGCCCAGCGTGCCCAGCTGGCACCTCTGAGGGCAAGTCACCTTTGCAATGAGTTCATGAACTTGACATTTTACAAAAGAAAAAAAGACAAAGAAAGACCCCACACTGTTCCCAGGCAGAGACCTGAATCCTGGGGTGTCCCAAAGCACATACTTCAGCTCGTGCCCTCCCAGCTCCTCACACCCCAACTCATCTCTGTCTTACTCAATACTTCCTGGTGGCCACTTGCCTGCTGGAGCCTGCTGGACTGGCCCTACTGTACACACCCAGTGGGCTGTGTGGATAGCCACAGGGTCTCCGGACGTGTGGCAAATTCTGACTCACAGCAGGAGGCGTCGGGGATACTGCAAAGCCCCAGGGTCCCTGTCTCTCTCCACACATTCTTAATCTCCACTTCTCCAGCCTGTGGACACTGTTATTTCCATCTGTTTCTTGCTTAACCACTGACGAGGCCCTCCATCATACGACCATAAAGAAAGAGCCTAAGTCCAGGAATACAGGACCACAGGGCAGCTCAAAGTCGGCAGTCCCGGCTACTTTCTGGTACCGGAGAAGGAGACAGAAGGCCTAGCAGTCCCTGAGGCAACTAGATGTGGCTCAAGCTCCAAAGGAGACTCTCCAGTTCCAAAATTTCACTCCCGGTCTGGAGAGATGGCTCAGCAGTTAAGAACGCTTGCTGCTCTTGCAGAGGAACCGGCTTTGGTTTCCAGCACCCACCCATCTGGTGGCTCACGAGCATCTGTTAGCTCCGGTTCCAGAGGAGCTGACTCCCTCTCCTGGCCTTTGTGGGCACAAAGCACATGTGCACATACATATATGCAGACAAGCATGAAAACCAGAAATAAATAAACCTTCAAGCCAGACATGGTGGTACATGCCCTTAATCCCAGCCCTCAGGAGGCAGAGGCAGGCGGAAGCAGGTAGATCCCTGAGTTCAAGGCCAGCCTGATCTACAGAGTGAGCTCTAGGACAGCAAGGGCTACACAGAGAAACCCTGTCTCAAAAAATAAAACAACAAAAACAAACAAACAAAAATCAACCAACCAACCAACCAATCAATCAATCAATCAGGCTACACAGAGAAACCCCATATCAAAAAGAAAAAAAAAAATCAATCTTCAAAAGCCTCATAACATAAACGACAATAACACTTTAAATGTACTTAGATAAACTTATCAATAAAGTTAATTACACATCTTTTTACTTTTTCATTAACACAATTATTAGAAAGTTCTGAGTTATGTCCATGACCAGCACAGGTAGCCTACAATGCATTCCCAGGGGTCTGGGCAGGGTTGGGTCAGCACCTCCCAAACACACGCACACAAAGCATGCTTTGCATACAACATGACAACCTCAGACAGAACCCTTTCGTGGGCTGTGGACCTCAATGCCTGCCCTCTGGCGTCCCCACAGGCATGGCACTCACAGAGTTCTTTTTGACCAAGGAGGTGACCAGCTTCCTACGTGTACCATTTGGCAGAAATGAAGAATACCTAAAGCATTGGGCTTCGCCACTTGGAACCTACTTATCCCTCATGTTTCCACTGAGGAGACTGTCGTCCCTGCTACAGAGTCTCCACCCCTCACTGTGAGCGTAAGTGGGCACCAGCGCAGGTCTGAGAGTTCAGAGCTGGAATTCACGATGTCTCACCTCGTGATCCACTGAGTCTCTCTCTGAATTTACCCTGAGGGAAGAAGAACTGCAGGGAGCTGAGCAGTCCACTCTAGCTCTGCCCACACAGGCCACACAATGAGGAGCAGGGCCTGCTGGTACAGGTACAAATGGATGCTATCCACTCAACAGAAGGCAACGCGCAGGAAGGAACACTGTGAGGATTTCAGGAAAATATTTATGACAATCATAATCAAAAAAGGAAGTCCTGACAGCACAGGATGATACCATCCAAGCCTCCAGGAGACTGAGACAGGAAGCCTCTGCATTCAAGGCCTGCCTGGGCAGCCTGGATACATAAGTGAGACCCTGTCTCAAAAGGTAAAAGGACTGGGCAATGAGATAGCTTAGACAGGAAAACGTTTGCTACATAAACAAGGTCCGAGTCCAATACCCCAGAGGTCACATCAGAGGCTGGGCATAATGGCACACACCTGTAACACCAGTGCCAGGACACAGTGGCAGAAGGCTCCCTGGGGCTTACTGCACAGCCAATCCTCCTGAATTGGCAAGTACAAGGCACGCGCACACACGCACACACAGAGTAATAGGCTAAGGATATACATAACTCAGTAGTAGAACACATGCGTACTACATGCACAAAGCCCTAGGTTCAATCTCCAGTACAATGAAAAAAGGGCAGGTATAAATCACCCTGTATCCAATATTCCATGTTTAAAAAGTATCTGTAATATCCACAGACAGACACGTCAACTGTCATGGCCCAGAGGCACTGACTTAGGGCTGTAGAGTCTTCTGGATCGTGCTATTATTGTGTCTTCAGCTGCACTTCACGTAAGAGTCAACACACCCTGAGGGATACAGACACCAGTGCTTCCCCACCTCCTCTAGTCCTTCAGCCCCTCCTCAGGAGACACTACAAGACACTCTGGGCCATTTTATCATCATTCTCCCGTGATGACAGACACAGCACCGAAGGAGAAGCAGCCGGTGTTTGATGTCTTGATCCTGCAGTGAGCCTAGAAACAGCACCTTGGCCCTGAGGCATGTTCTCTGGGCCTTACGTCTTTCCTGACATTTTCCCACAGATATTTAGTTTTATCTGCACCATGATGGTCCGTGAAGAAAGCTGCCCAGCACCCTAGCATGAAGACTGTAGGCTCCTTCCTTGGAGACCAACAGATTTTGTGAGGATATGCAGAGGAAATGTGGAACCTTTCACGTCTAGGGTTGTCTGTTCTAGCCTCACTCTTCCATGACACTCTGGGAAGAGGAAGAAATCTAGCACAAGCAGACCTGGAAGGCACCGCTCTATCCCCGTAGGGTCTAGGTCTGTCCCCCCTGTGAAAGCAGCAGCTGCATTTCTGTCCCCAGACTGTATATTTCATAACATCCCTTGATAAGGGTCTTCTGCCTACTGTTACTGGAACTAAACAAGTGTCTCAGTCAGGGCCACTTAGTTTCAGCTCTGGAAAGTTCTATACAGCTGGGCAAAGTCTGGAGACTCTGTTCTCTGGCCCTGCTTTGAGTGAGTGCCTGGCACAGAAGGCTGAACAACCCAGCTGCCCCTGCGCCCTGCCCTCTGCCCTCCAAGCACACGGAGAGCCTATCCAACCTTAAGCAGCCCAGCATCGGCCAGCGGCAACAGGCCAAGCCAGACACAAGCAGAGCCCGGCCAGCCTTGCAGGCTGTCAGTCAGTACCTACAGCCACCATGAGGAGGAGCCCATGTAGCTGCAGCAGTGCTCCGGCAGGTTACCCACAGTCATGGCTGAGGTACAAGCCTTATATGAGGTAGTCCAAACAGCTGCTGTGTTCCCACATTCCAACAACTCCTTCTCACCGTACCTACCTGCCTATCTGCCTTCCTTCCTCTCTTGTTTTTGCAGACAAGGTCATGCTATATAGCTTAAGTTGGTCTGTAACGCACCATGTAGACCAGGCTGGCCTCAAATGCACAAACTTTGTGTCCTGAATTATGGGCATGGCCATGTCCAGCAGAAGGATGCAGTGCGCGTGTGTGTACATGCGCGTGTGTGTACATGTGCGTGTGTCAAACTCAGGGCCTTCTACACACTTGACAAGTGCTCCCTGCTGAACCATACCCACAGCCTATGGGATCCTTTCTAACCAGCGATGTCTATAATCGTACCAGCACTCAAAGGGCATGACGAGCCCTAGGGTCCCTGCCCAACACTCTTCCTGGCCATCGCACGGGCCTAACATTTATACAACTACTAATGCCAGGCCTAAACTCACTTGTCTTTCTTTTTAATAATTTCTTTTTAGTTTATGTGCATTGGTGTTTGCCCGCATGTATGTCTGTGACGTACGTCTGTGTGAGGACGTCAGATCCCCTGAAACTGGAGTTACTGACAGTTGTGAGCTACCATGTGGGTTCTGGGAACTGAACTAGAAAAGCAACCGGTGCTCTAACCACTGAACCATCTCTCCAGCCGCCTTGACTCATTCTTAAATCCACTTCAGACTGAGCAAACACTACTCCTTCTATTTTGTTTGCCGAGATCTTGGTGGTGGTGGCGGACACCTTTAATGTCAGCACACGAGAAGCAGAGGCACACCGATCTCTGAGTTCAAGGCCAGCCTGATCTACAGATATAGTTCCAGGACAACCAGGGCTACACAGAGAGAGACCCTGTCTCAAAAACAAACAACAAAACCAAAAAAAGTAGACATACTTCCACCTACAAGAGAACTTAAAGAAATACTATTGTACACACTTCAGAATCACATTTAAACTATTAATCAACGAGCAGTAACAGAACCAATATCAGGAAAACTCATTCGTATAAAGCAGTGTCACAGCACCAGGCAGTTAACAGCCTTTTGCTCAATCTAATCAAGGATTCCCAAACACAAATCTTACACAGACGTGGAGAGATACATCCTACATCTCATCTCCTGGTGCAGCTCATCATCAGTCCTTGGGATCTCTTGGGTCCCCACAAAGATGGAGGACAAGAAGGCCAGCAGGCCAGGAAGCTGAGCCGCCAGTACCTCCCAATGTTCATCTCCAGTCAGTCTTCTCAGTCAGGACTGCAAAGCCAAAGAACCAGGGCCCGGCCAGAGCACAGTATAGGCCTCAGACCTCTGCCAGGAGGGGGCGGGAGAGAGCCTGGGAGTCGCCCGCCAAGGCTCACCTGCTCTGTGCAAAATGGCTGAGAAGCTCCCAGAGGGTCTGCCGGGAACAGAAAGCATCCTGCAACCTGGAGCCATCATCCAGCTGTAACGCGATGCGAACCTGGAGAGAACGCCAATTAGGAAGAATAGCACTACCCTAGCGGACCCAGACTCCCAGGGCCAGACCCTCCCCACCTCCCGGGGAGACGCGTACTGAGGAGGGCTGTGATGCCCAAGGGGGCTTCCCAAGAGTGCCGTACCATCCAGCTCATAAACACCTTTCTGCAGGCTGCACGGGAGTGAGTCACCATGGAAAGGCCCCCGTCCCACTGCCCACAGGCTGCAGACAGCACCAGTGCACCCTCTCTGGGAGACCAAAGATGACCCAGCCCCAGAATTCCGTGAGATATGAACATTTAGTAAGAAGACGTCACCAACTTCAGGGTCATTTATCACCCAGCACAGAAGACTGATGCTTGGTGTCTTCTCAACTTCTGTTCATTACTAATGTACACATCTTCAACAAGGAGCACGAGCTATACCCCAAGGTGGAGAAAGCCCTCTGACCCTTACAGCGGCAGAGAATCTCAACCTTCCTAATGCTGCGACCCTTTCATAATAGCTTCTGATGCTGTGGGGACCCCAAACATAACATTATTCCATTGTTACCAACTTATTGTCACGATGTTATGAATCATTATGTAAATATCTGATATATGACCCCTGTGAAAGGCCACTGGAGCCCTGAGGACGTCGTGGCCTGCTGACCCCACTGGACCCCGCTGGTCGAGCTGCTGTCAGTAGCTGGGCCGAGCTCCAGCTGAGCCACAGCAAGCGCCCTAGGAAGGCTGGCCGGGGCTCGCGGCAGCCACGTCCACACAGCAATTCAGGATCTCGGACCAGACACAGCTCGCTGGTTGGGAAATGCTACGAATAAAACCCACCGAAACCAAATCACAAGGAACACAATTTTAAAAAACCTCAAAAAAACAAAAAAACCTGCATAATGGAAAAAAGTGTTCCCTCCCAGTCCTGAGTTATTCAAGTAGGAAGTACAGCTCTAGCTTGATTGAGGAAGGCAGAGGATCCCAGGACTTGCTTCAACCTCTGTAGCCCTTCTCAGGCCCATGGGCAAAGCTTTGACACATCTCCCGGTCAGCCCACTAAGTGCCATGCAGTGCTCCACAGACCCAGCAGACAGAAGCAGCGGCACTGAGCTCACGACTCGACACCTACTGTGTTCTCAGGCCCCTCGCGGCTACGGGACACCGGCACCATCTCCAGCTTGGCATTGTTCGGCAGGTTGGCAAATCTCCACTGCAGAGATAGGTCGAGCACAGTCCTCTGAAACCTGCAGAGCAGACACAGCCATAACTGTCCTGAAGATACGGCCCCGTGCCTGCTGCTCCCCTGGCTACAAGAGCAGAGAGTCAGGACCTGAAGAAACAAGCAGCAAAGTCTTGGACTACCGGGACCTTTAGACAGGCACGGGGCTGGCAGGGGTATGAACTGGAGAGAACAGGATGAGCTGCTTCAACAGGCAAGGGTGGAAGCTGTGTAGACCATAGCAGATACTGACCCAGTGGCCTCGGCAAATCGTCTCATGAGAACGTAGTGTGGCTGGTGGAGTGCCTGCCTAACATGCATGAGGCTTGGGTTCAGTCACCAGGACTGCACAACCCTGGCATGGTGGCCCAGGCCTGTATTCCCAGTTCTTAGGATGTAGACACACAAGTATCAGGAGTTCAAGGTCATCTTGATTACAGAGAGAATAGGGGCTGGCTTGGGCCCTTGCCTCAGGAAAAGCCCTACATAACGGTGCAGGAGAACTACTCCAGCAAGCTGTCCTCTAACCTCCACAAGCATGCTTAGCACACACGTACAATAACTTATGTATAAAACGTAAAGGGAAAAGTAAAAGAAAGTTGCCTCAAGCCGGGCAGTGGTGGCGCACGCCTTTAATCCCAGCACTTGGGAGGCAGAGTCAGGCAGATTTCTGAGTTCGAGGCCAGCCTGGTCTACAGAGTGAGTTCCAGGACAGCCAGGGCTACACAGAGAAACCCTGCCTCGAAAAACCAAAAAAAAAAAAAAAACCAAAAACAAAGAAAGTTGCCTCAAGCAAGAGCAAGGTGAGTGTGACAGGCTACTCTCTGTCACTGCAACTGTCAGAGCTGCTCAGACTCAGGCGATACACACCAGCCAAGAAACCCCATCCCCACAACCCTGCCTGCTGCTATCCAAAGGAGCAAGAGGCCAGCACACGAGGAGGCAGATCCTACGAAACCACCCCTGAGACGGCCCAGCCCAGCCCAGCCCTTAGAGACATTCAGAGTGAGAACAGTCACATTAGCCATCACCTCACTGCTTAAGTCGCGCAGGAAGGCCTAGAGAGAGCTCAGTGCCTTCCAACCAATAAAAACAGACCGATGCAGACCCCCTTCCCCTTTTAGAGGACAAGGCAAGCCTGAAACCTCACTCTGAGCAGGGAGGCTCCAAGACCTCGTGGGGGCTTTAAACATATAGTTTCTCAGAAGCACTAAAGGACGAAGAGATCTGGAAGTCAGTGAAGACTCAAGCACATATAGGAAACAGCCGCCAAGATGTCTGCCCAGAGACAGCTCAACCCAGACTGGAGATGAATGACACTTCAGGCCGCACAAAGGCAGACTTGGACCTTGATGGGTAGCTCCTGGCATCCCACAGGAAGCCAACACCTGCCCCTTGGAAGAGAAGGGAAAGAAGCTCCCTCAGTGCCACCACCTGGGGCATCACCCAGGAAGGGCCACATTCTCCACCCAAAAGCCCTCTCATCCTGACCCCCTTAGGTCCCAAGACTCTTTGCGAATGAGAACTGTAGCCACTAGAGTCACATACCTAAGAAAAGCTCCACCTGCAGTTCAGAAAGCACAAAGATGTGCGCCTTAGTAGACAGGCATGGGCCCTGGAGGGCTGCGGAGGACTGCAGCAAACTACAGAACTCGACAGACAAAGCTGTGTCCACTTTTAATATATGGTCTATGGCCGACCACTTCGGATATGCAAAGTGACTAGCCCAACACCATAAATGCCAGACAGTGTTGGAAATGAGAGTTTTCTGGACTGACCTGTTAATAAAGCCCAAGGGTGGGTGTTTGGAAGAACTGACACTGAGCTGGGCCGGGGGTAGAAGCACACCCCTTTAATCCCAATACTCGGGAGGTACTGGCAGGGGGATCTCTGTGAGCTCAAAGCCAGCCTGGTCTAAACAGTGCTTCCAGGCCAACCAGGACTATATAGGTTCTCACAAAAGAGAGAGTGAGAGAGTGAGAGAGTGAGAGAGTGAGAGAGAGAGAGAGAGAGAGAGAGAAGGGGGTAGGGGGAAGGGGAGGGGGAGGGGAGAAACTGAGAACAAGACAACCTCATCAGCTAGTTCTCATCAGCTGACTGCAATCAGCCTTTGTTGATCCCAACCGTCAACATAGGTTCGAAACCAGCAAACTGCCATAGAAGATGCTAGTGCGAGCCAGGGCAGCAGGCCTAAGAGCTGAGAGCGACAGTGGGGAGGAGGGGCCACTGCAGCCAGGCACCAGCCAGGGCGGTGGGAGCAGTTCTGAAACAAATTACAGTCAGTGGATGGGAGTGGATGGGACGGAGAGACAAGAGCCGAGCTAATGCAGTGCTGTAGAGGAACTGGCTCAAATGATAGTCATTGCTCCAACCAGACGCCATCACGTGAACATGGGCAGGTCAACAGAACACAGCTGGCACAAGGTCTTGGGGCAGGATACTGAGGGATAGCTCAGCCACTCAGAGCACATGTTCTGGGATTCTTAGAGGGTCAGGACGGGAGCCGGAGACTGGAATGGTCCGATACAGGTTATCTTTTCCAAGAAACTTCTTCCTAGAAAGCCCCTACGACAGCATGGGAAACCAGGAGAGCGGGCTCTTGTGTTAGGACAGTGTTGAGAAAACACGCCTCCAAGAATAAAAGCTATAGGTAAGACAGCAACCTTCGTCCCTCCTGTGGCCTCAGACCTGAGGGTCTGGTGGAGGACGACTCTCGTCGTCCTAACACCCTGCCACGGAGACCCAGACGTGGGAGAACTCCAGCAGCTGGGAGGGTGACAGTCCTTTACAGCCTTCTATCCATTCCTTTGTCCTACCAGGAATTCACACACTCAAACAGCCAAAACCCTGCACTGTGGGCTCACACAGTGCTCCCCAAAAGACGTATCACTCTTGCCCCTAAAACCTGTGAAAATGACCTTATTTGTCACAGGTATTTAGGAATGTAGGTTAAGAGAGTAAATTAAATGAGGTTACCCTGGACTAACCAGAGGACCCTAAATCCAGTGACCTGTGTCTTCAGGCCATTTGAAGGTCATGGCAGAGGTTGTAGTGATGCAGTCACAAGCCAAGGAACACCAGAACAGCCAAGGAACACCCGAACAGCCAAGAACACCCGAACAGCCAAGGAACACCCGAACAGCCAAGAACACCCGAACAGCCAAGAACACCCGAACAGCCAAGAACACCCGAACAGCCAAGGAACACCCGAACAGCCAAGGAACACCCGAACAGCCAAGGAACACCCGAACAGCCAAGGAACACCCGAACAGCCAAGGAACACCCGAACAGCCAAGGAACACCCGAACAGCCAAGGAACACCCGAACAGCCAAGGAACACCCGAACAGCCAAGGAACACCCGAACAGCCAAGGAACACCCGAACAGCCAAGGAACACCCGAACAGCCAAGGAACACCCGAACAGCCAAGGAACACCCGAACAGCCAAGGAACACCCGAACAGCCAAGGAACACCCGAACAGCCAAGGAACACCCGAACAGCCAAGGAACACCCGAACAGCCAAGGAACACCCGAACAGCCAAGGAACACCCGAACAGCCAAGGAACACCCGAACAGCCAAGGAACACCCGAACAGCCAAGGAACACCCGAACAGCCAAGGAACACCCGAACAGCCAAGGAACACCCGAACAGCCAAGGAATACCCGAACAGCCAAGAACACCTGAGCAGTCAGAAGCTGAAAGAGATAAGTTCTCTCCCCTGAACATTCAAGAGCATAGCCACAGGGGTGGGGTGGGGGGCCTTTGATTCCAGCATTGTGGAGGCAGAGGCAGGAGGATCTCTGTGAATTTGAGGCCAGCCTGGTCTACAAAGTAAATCCCAGGACAGCCAGGGATACACAGAGAATCTCTGTCTTGCCCACGCAGGGGGGCACAGCCATATTTTGGGCACTTTAGACTTTGCCTCCAAAACTGATCAAGGAGAAACTTCTGTTGCTTTAAAGTACCTAAGGGGGCGCTTCCAAGGCAGAGATGGTATGTATGTTGAGAAAAGGACCAGGTGGTCTGAGAAGCCCACAGCTGAGTCCAAGCAAACTCACTTGAGGTCATATTCACTGGGGTTGAAGTCCTGCCGCCGGCATGTGTCTTCTAGTACCTGTGGGACAAATGGTCAGTAAAACCTACGTGGACCTCAACTGACAGGCACACTGTCCAGCCCACCAAACATCCCACTCAACAGGTCCAAGCAAACTGTACATGCCAATCCTGTCTACTCTCCCCACTACCTACTGGGGACCCATTACAGACTTAATCCTCCAACTATGGCCCAGCCTGTCCACCCCTGGTCCCATGTTCTAGGCTCTGCCTGGCCTCTAGCCACAAATATAATCTGCCTTACTGGGACTACTTTGTGTCTATGGCCACGCTGTGGCCTGGCAGTCTTTGTGCAACTGCTGCATGACCAGAACCCTCCTCTACATGAGCGCAGCTCCAAATGGATCCTTCCAAAGGGCTTATAGGGCTGTGTTAGATATAGCAGAACCTCATTTTTGAACTGGGTTTCCCCACTTCACCCTGTGTGCTCCTGCCACAGATATGAATCGTGTACGCCTTTGCAACCTAACAACAGAGGTTTAATAAACAGGTATAATTCATACGAGGTCACAAGCAGCAACAATCCAAAGCAGTGAGTGACTTAGCAAAATTCACTTCCGGGAACACAGACAGGCCCTAGGTTCCGGAGGGACGCCCCTGAGCTGAGCAGGAAGGAACGCCACTCTTCCCGGTGACCGAGAAGGCCGGATTCGGACAAGCGCCGAAGATTCTGAGTCTCGCACCGCTTGACCCTGTTAGCGGGGTCCCCACTGTGCTCAGGAAACGCGCCCCCGAGTATCCCGCCCCGCCCCCGGGACCCAGCCCGAGTCTAGCGCCAGAGGATGGGGCGGACCGCCGCGCGAAAGGCGCCCATTGGCTGCCTCGGGCCCCGCCCACCGAAGCCCGGCCCCGCCCTACCGCCCCGGGAGCAACCGCAGGGGCGGGCCCTGACGCGGCGACCCCGGGCGGTCCTCGGCTCCACCCGTCCGCCCGCTCCCCACCCGGGCCGGCGGCCGCACCTGCAGCAGCACGGTGCTCGGCGTCACCTTCACCGTGTGGCGCCGCCCGTTTGGGGCCAGCACCGATACCGCGGAGCCCCCGCCGCCCGCCGGGGCCGCCATCTTCCGCTCACGTGACGGCAGCCGGCTCGCCTCAAACTACTTTATCCGCAACAGCCGGAACGCACAGCCACGCGGCCTCGGGGGCGGGGTCGACTCGCTTCCGGGCCCGCCCCAGACTCCGCCCCCGGCGTCCCGGCTGTGCCTCGCCGAGCCACTGGCCTCCCGACGGCGCGGCCCAAAGGCTCCTCGCTGGAATGAACACGTTTATGCCAGGGCCACTGTCTCTTCATCCCGAGACACGTGCCTGGGAGCCTCCACTCTCTGGAGACTGCCTGCAAGAAAGCTATGCTGCCCGCGGCCAGCCTGGGGCCCAGCAGCTGCCTGTCTGCCACCAGGTGCTGGGTATGGCCACACCAGAGTTGGCCTTTGTACCTGCTCCGTTAAGTACTGATCCCGCTCCCCTCACCCTCTCAAATGTCCCTGTGATCATCATCTTCACATGGTGACAACCTTTTTGAAAAATATTTTATTGAGCCTGGCGTGGTAACACAAGTCTTTAATCCCAGTACTTGGGAGGCAAAACTAGATCCCTGAGTTCAAGACCAGCCTGGTCTACAGAGCGACAGGCTTCCAGGACAACCAGGGCTACCCAGAGAAACCCTGTCTTGAAGCACAATAAATAATAATAATAATAATAGTTACATTTTATGTATATTTTTATTGTGTGTCTGTGGAAGAGTGAGTACAGGCATGCTATGTATGGTGCCTGTGTCAGAACGTGTCTGCTCTCTCCTTCCACCTTGTGGGGCGGAGGGATCCATTTGAGGTTATCAGGCTTGGAGGTACCTTTACTTGCTGAGCCATCTTGTTGATTTCAGGCCCTCTCTTAGCTTGCCACCATGACTTCAAGGAGAGTGATATGCTAGTGGTCCTCGGGATTGTTGTAAAAATCTCTTGACAGTGGAGAAGCTGGAATACAACGTCTGTATCCCGCCTGCGTACTGACAAACATGGACACCTCCTGCGTGGGAAAAAGAATGTGAAGGGTTTGCGTGTTTGTGTCCCTCAAGCCTTTTTTTCTTTCAACTGACCCACAGTTAGAATCCTCTGGCAAAGCATTTAGAGAGGTGCAGTGAGAAAAATGGCCGACCATCAAGAGACACAGTTTGTTCCGAAAGTGTGCACGTGAGATTTGACCACCTACAGCCTGAAGTTAAAGTCGGGGTCCTCCATAGTCAAGGTGCCTTGTTCCTTGGATAGTAAATAAGTCAGCTGTGGGCTGATTCTAAGACTACAATGTCATGGGTTTTTTTCCCACATTTATTTACACAAAAGTTTTTAACACCAATTGACGAATGAGTTCTTTTTTATTTATTTCCTTGACAGTTGTCTGGGCTAGTTTTATGTCAATTTGACACAAGCTAGAGTCCACTGAAAGAAGGAAACCTCAAATGAGAAAATAACTCCACAAGATCTAGCTGTAGGGCATTTTCTTAATTGGTGATTGATGTGGGAGGGCTCAGCCCATTGTGGGTGGTGCTATCTCTGGGTAGTGGTTCCGGGCAGTTGTGGTTCAAGCTTTAATCCCAGCACTCCAGAGCAGAGGCAGGCAGATCTCTGAGGCCAGCCTGGTCTACAGAGTGAGTTCCAGTACAGCCAGGAATACACAAAGAAACCCTGTCTCCTGTCTCAAAACAAAACAAAACAAAACAAAACAAAAAAAATAAAAAATAGGAAAAGAGAAATATCTCTCTTTTTAAAAAAAAGATTCTGCCGGGCAGTGGTGGCGCATGCCTTTAATCCCAGCACTTGGGAGGCAGAAGCAGGCGGATTTCTGAATTTGAGGCCAGCCTGGTCTACAAAGTGAGTTCCAGGACAGCCAGGGCTATACAGAGAAACCCTGTCTCGAAAAAACCAAAAAAAAAAAAGAAAAGATTCCTATATATCAACGTGACTTCTGTGTTTCCCTCGTTTTTCTTTTTTTAGGTTTTCTTTTTTTATATTTTATGTGTGTGGATGTTTTGCCCGCAAGCATGTCTGTATACCACACGCATGCATTCCTTTGGTTCCAGCAGGCCAGAAGCAGACATCAAATCCCTTGGAACTAGGGTTATAGATAGCTGTGAGCTACCTTGTGGGTGCTGGGACTTGAACCTGGGTCACTCTTAACCACTGAGCCATCTCTCCAGACCCCTCATGTCTTTTTTTCATTTCGTTGTAGGGTTTGGGTTTGGTGGTGGTGGTGGTGGTGGTTCTTTCATGCACAAATTGACCTAAACAGAGTCAATATGACTACCTTCAGGCTGACTGCAAGCTTCTTGTGAGGGGAACTTTAAATTCTTTGTGTTTCTCTTTTGTTGTTTTGTTTTGGATAGTGCCTCCTGTAGCCTAAATGGCCTTTTACTGTTGATCCTGCCTCCACATCATGACTGCTGGGATTACAGGCATGCACCACTATCATTGACTGTCTCACCCTGTGTAGATCAGGCTAACTTTGAATTGGCGGCCTCCAAGTACAGAGATGACAGCTGCGTGACAGCTCATCTGACCCAGTTTCTATTTACTTCAAATTCAGAATGATATAAGAACAGTACAAAGAACATCTTTTAAACCAGGCAGTGGTGGCGCACGCCTTTAATCCCAGCACTTGGGAGGCAGAGGCAGGAGGATTTCTGAGTTCCAGGCCAGCCTAGTCTACAGAGTGAGTTCCAGGACAGCCAGGGCTACACAGAGAAACCCTGTCTCAAAAGCAAACAAACAAACAAGAGTGCTTACTACTCTGCCAGAGGACCTAAGTTTGATTCCAAACATCCATACAATTCTGTAACTCAAGATCCAAGGAATCCAGTACCCTGTTCTGGCCTCTGGTGGCATCACCAGGCACATGGCTTATACTTACACACACACACACACACATATACACACATACACACACATACGTACACACACATACACACATCGCACATACACACACACATACACACTCATACACACACATCACACACACACACACACACAAATAAAAGGAAAGAGTAAGTTGGATGCATTGTACTAATTTGCCACTGAATACTTCTTTAATGCTTATTTCCTAGGGACAAGGACATTTTCTAATATACAAAATATGAAATAGGGCTAAGCTTGGGGGTGCACTTGGGAGGCAGCGACTGGGAGATCTCTGCATATGAAATCTTACGATGTGGTCTACAGAGTGAGTTCCAGGACAGCCAGGGCTAGAAAGACCTCATCTCAAAAGATAGAAATAAAAATAAAATAAAGAAATCTGTATCTTTCAGTACAAGTTCTCTTCAGCAGCAAGAATGTTCAGTTATAGTACTCTTTTTAAATCTTCTGTTTTAAGATATGTTGCATGGATAGAGGTACAAATTGTATTTGCAAGATTTGGAGTTTGAACCAGTTTGGAGTGTGTGTGTGTGTGTGTGTGTGTGTGTGTGTGTGTGTGTGTATGTGTGTAGCACTACTAAAGAAAAAATTAAAAATTAAAAAAAAACAGAAAGCATTTCAGAGCTACTGTAACATCATCACAAACAACAACAAGAAATGTACAACCAGGCACAGGGGCTCAAACCTGCAGTCCCAGCATGTGGGAGGCCGAGGCAAGAAGGTTGTCATGAGTTTGCTGTCTTCCTGAAACACACTGTGAGGCCCAAGGAGCCTGGGCCACAGAGTGAGGCTTTATATTAAGAAGGCAAAGCTGACAGGCTGGTGAGATGGCTTAGCGGTTAAGAGCACTGACTGTTCTTCTGAAGGTCCTGAGTTCAAATCCCAGCGACAGCGACCACGTGGTGACTCACAACTAACCGTAATGAGACCTGATGCTGTCTGCTGGTGTGAAGACAGTTACAGTGTGCTTACATATAATAATAAATAAATCTTTTTGAAAGAAAGGAAGGAAGGAAAGCTGCCTTGGTACAAGGAGCCATACAAGCTCAACATGTGAATTCAAACTCCAGAACCTACTGTGGAACCAGAGAACAGGCTCCCCAAACAACCTCTGCCCTCATGAGTATATGACTCGGCGCGTACACACACCAGGTGTGGTAGCACTTGTCTATAATCCCAGCACTTGAGGCAAAAGCGGGATTAAATTTGAGGGCAACCTCAGCTATACAGCAAGTTCTAGACAGCCGCATAGGAAGACCCTGCACCATCAAAAGCAAAAGCAGTGATGGTGCACACCTTTAGTCCCAGCACTCGGGAGGCAGAGGCAGGCAGATCTGTAAAGTCGAGGACAGCCTGGTCTACAGAGTGAGTTCCGGGCCTTCAGAGCTACACAGAGCAAACCCGTCTTGAAAACAAAACAACCAAAAAATTTAAAATAAAAAAAACAAACAAACAACGAAGACAAAGGCTGGTGTTGTGGCTTAGCTATTTGGTTGCTTATTCAGCATGCATAATACCCTAGTATCAAATTCTTGCACCACAATGATGCGTGCCTGTTATCCCAGCACTCAGGAGATGGAAGTAGGAAGATCAGAAGTTCAAGGTCACTGGCCTTCACTGCATAGCAACTTGAGACCAGCCCGAAATACATAAGACCCTGTTTCAGAGAAAGAGAGAAAGAGATTAGAGATATCTTGGTAGTTTTTTTGTTTTTGTTTTTGTTTTTGTTTTGTTTTGTTTTGTTTTTGTCCTTAGACTATATATCACTAGAGAAGGAAAATACAGAGTATTATGTTCTAAAGTTTGATGCAGGGAGCAGTGTGCCCCTGTAGTCTCTGCTAGCTACTTGAGAGACAGAAGAATCACTTGAGCCTGGGAGCCCAAAGCCACTCTCAACTACACAGTAAGACCCCACTCATCTAAAATAAGAAAGTGCATAAATAAATATTAGTGAAAAGCTACTTTTTTTCCCCATAATTAGGTCAGGGTGATATATGATGGTTCTCCAAAGAAACAAACTCTTGGGAAGCCAGGGCAGAAGGTCACTACAAGCCTAAAGCTGCCACGGACTTCTAGTGACCTTGAGGCCAGTTAAGAATACAGAGGAGAATCTTGTCTTAAAACAAGCAAAAGAAAACACCTAACAGGTGTGGACATTGGTTTTGGAGGGAACTGATCTTAAGGATCTGCTGTTGTCCGTAGTGGGACAGCTAGGAGAGCTCTCCGTGGTATTTAATCTGCACTGTGACAGACACAAGGGGCTGCGGCGGCTGCGGCTGCTGCGAGTCCTGAAATCTAAAGGCTTAGAACCAGGTGTTCCACCACTGGCAAAGAGCAGAAGCTGAACATCCCAGGTCAAGAAGAAAGGAAAAGCTGGGCTATGTGGCACACACCTTTAACCCCAGGACTTGATTTGGAGACAGAAGCAGGAGGATTTCTGTGAGTTTGAGGCCAGCCTGGTCTACAAGGCAAGTCCAGGACAGCCAGGGATACACAGAGAAACACTGTCTCAGGATGGGGGGAAGAGGAGGAGGGAGTAGGAGGATGGGAAGGAGGAGGGAGAGGAAAAGGAAGAGGAAGAGAAGGGGGAGGAGCAAGAGGAAGAAGAAGGAATCTGCTCTTTCCCTGCCATCAAGTGCGTCCTACCCCCTGTGCACTGCTTACCTTGGGAAAAGCTGCTGAGCCCAGAATCAGCCCTACAGGCGTAGTCAGAGAACGGTCCGTCAGCAGCTACCATTCCTTCGCTTTGCCATTTGACATATACAGCTACATATCACCGTTAGGTTAGCGTAACAGTTTGATATATGGTTATTTATTTTTATTTTTACTGAGTTTTAAAGTCCGGGTTGGTTTTTTTGTTTTTGTTTTTACCTTGTTCTGATTTACTATTATATTTTGATTGCTCAGAATATTTGGCACTCACTGGGCAGAGGCAGGTGGCTCCCTCTAACTTAGCAACTAGCCTGGTGCACAGAGTTTCAGGGCAACTAGGGCTATATACTGAGACATTGTCTCAAATTATTTTTTTTTTAAATTTGGTCCAGAAATTGTAAGCATAAAACAAGACTTATCCTAACTCAATTCTCCCCACCCTTGATCACCCACAAAAAGCCAATTTTATTCCATAGCCTTTGTTTCTCTTTGTAAAAAAACAAGTAAATATATACATTAAGGTGCTTGGGGGGTGCCGGGCAGTGGTGGCACATCATGCCTTTAATCCCAGCACTCAGGAGGCAGAGGCAGGCAGATTTTTTAATTCAAGGCTAGCCTGGTCTACAGAGTGAGTTCCAAGACAACCAGAGCTACACAGAGAAACCCTGTCTCGAAAAACAAAAAACAAACAAAAAAAAGATGCTTGGGCAAGCCACCTGCAGCTTCCTATCATCTTCTCCTTCTTACACAATAGGACACAAAACATAGCTCCTTTGTTCTTTTCTCTGAAGCCCCTCTGCAGCTGGATGAATCAAGACAGAGGCCCCCTCATGGACAGCAGTAGCTCAGGGTCTCCTAGTCAGTGGAATGACTGGACCAAGACAGCCAAACCGAAACTTGCCTCCTAGCTAAGAAGCACTCCTGTCTAGGTCCCTGTGCCCAGTTCAGGACCAGGCACACGAATGCCTGTCTGAATCATCTAATGCACAGAGCTACCCACGTCTGCCCTCAGTGCGTGGTCTACAGACAGGCACCTGGTCAAGTAAAACTCTCAGGTCCTGTTTGATACACAAAAGGCATCATGTCATTTCTTCACTAAATATGCCCAATAGCCAGATGGTGGTGGTGCATGCCTTTAATCCCAGCACTCAGGAGGCAGGAACAGGCAGATCTCTTGAGTTTGAAGGCAGTTTGGTCTACAGAATGAGTTCCAAGATGGCCAGACCTATACAAAGAGACCCTCTCTCAAAATACACACACACACACAGTCGTAAGTTTCTAAGGGTCAGGCTACAAGAATAGTCAACCCAGCCTGGAGAGATGACTCAGTGATTAAGAGCACTGACTGCTCTTCCAGAGGTCCTGAGTTCAAATCTCAGCAACCACATGATGGCTCACAACCATCTCTAATGAGATCAGACGCCCTCTTCTGGTGTGTCTGAAGACAGCTACAGTGTATGTACATATAATCAGTAAATAAATCTTTAAAAAAAAAAAAAGAGTAGTCAATCCCCTGCTTAGGGACCTTTTTCAGGTGTCACCTGTGAAAGAAGAGGAGGCCTTCTCCCAGCTACTGAAAGAAGGAAGTGCCCAGAGCTGGCCCGCTCCTCAGTCCTATCTTCCTCTACTTTAACTACTTCTGAGAATAAATCTAGCATCCTTTTTGAGGACACCTTCCTTCTGCTGCCAGCCCATCTCCCTCCTCCTTCCTCCTGCCAGCAGCTAGACAGCTGTTCCAAGAATCTGCTTTGAATTAAAGTGGCATGGCCCTTTAAGAGAAGCATCCGCAGCCTCCAGCGCTGAAAGGTTCCCAGTGGCAAGATCTAAGAGTTTGTTTCTGTCTCCCCAGAGGCCACGTGCAAGCCTGCCGGGGAGGATCCCAGGGTTGGGAAGAGGGAGCTGGAGGTCACGTGACAGCCGGCCACATTGGCCTGGACAGTCTATTGCTTCAGGCACCTGGAGGCCGGCAGCTGGACAGCCTGCAGCTTTGTCCATTCAGGATCAAGGATATATACTAGGTATCCAGGGTGCTCCAGAGGCACCCCAAGAAGTTCCGCAGATAAGCAGCGACCCTTCCCCCAGCTTGGGAATGTGTCTACCCTTGTGAGCCTCCAGTTAGCCCATGCCACTGCAAACTAGCATTCAGCAGGGTCCTCCCACTGGTCTATCTGCCCGGGAAGGAAATGGGCTAGGGTAGGCCTTAGCTGCAGAGGTCCTGGTAGGAACAGGTCCCGCAGAAACACCAGAAAGGTCCAAAGCACGTCAGTGCTCTAAGCCGCTGACTCTGGCCACCCCATACTGGTTCTCCATTGAAAGGCTCTAGGGCTGTCTCAGGACTCTCATGCTCCCAGGGAAGGAACGCTGACTCCTAGGATCGGCAACACAGCCCTTTCTGCCAACTGACCACAAAGCTACTCAAAGCTGCCTACAAATGGCCACCTGTTTTCCAAGAGCCAGAGCTGAAAGTCTCAGAGAGATCAGTTCCCACCCATCCTTGGTGAGTTGCTTTCCTCCGGCCAAGAGGAAATAAGCTAATGAGTAGTGGTACAGATATGAAGGTTTTGGGAAAACTAAACGAAACTTAATTTCAGGGTCTTCCTGGCTTTGAGCCCCAGCCCAGACAGAGAGCTAGAGGTAGGAGCTTAGCTATCTTCAGAGCTTCCCCTCAGGGCAGGCGACAGGACAAGAGGCTATCCTGCCCAGATTTCTCGCTCACTTGGGCCTCAGAGGCCAGCAGCTGGAACGCACAACCCACCCGGAAGGCCATGTGAGGCCTGGTGGCTGAGACCAGTATATAACAGCTGGGCCCCAGACAGCAGAAGGTAGGAGTGCAGGCTGGGGGCTGGGAGCAGATAGAGGGAGGAGGCCAGTTCCACATCCGGGCAAGGGAACTGGGTCCGGAGTTGTTTGACAAGCTTGTCCCTGCCGGCCCAGTCCTCTAACCAGGCCATTCATCTGTTGGATTCCACAGAAGGTCTCGGATGGGCTTCATGTCCTCTGGTCAGTCTCTGCTGAGCACTCCTTCGCAGCACAGGAGAGCAGCTCAACACAGACTCAGCTCTTCCCTGAAGTGTTCCATCTCGGCCCTTTCCCAGGAAGGGCTCTGCCTGCCTAGGTACTTAACACGATGTTTATCTGTCCTTCTCCCCAGAACCCAGAACGGAACCCCGAACTCCTATCCTGTTCTCGAGGTATTTTCTAAAAACGCACAGGCTCCCTTGCTACTGGGCACACACTAGATCTGAGCCAGACAGATGCACCCACCACCAGCTCTAATGGGAGCCAGGCGGGAACAACAGGCAGAACCAGGCAGCGGAGCCGCCAAGAGTGTGGAAGGGCCCAGCCCTTGCCTAGTAACTGATGTGTTGAACATCCACAAGGGTGAGGGGCCACCCTAGCAAGGTAACTTGTAACATTGTCCCAAGTCTAACTCACCCTCCCAGTCCACAGCCTTCCTGTACGTAGGACCCCAGACGGCCCTATTCCCTGAGGTACCACCAATACCCACCATGACGGCTGTTGTCTAGCACATGTTCATTGAGACCGCATCCTGCCCCCGGCATCCTGCCTCACTTGGAGTGCACAGTGAAGCCGGTACTTTATAGGAAAGGGATTGGAGCTCAGAGACCCATAGGCCAGCAGTGGTAGAGCCAGGATTCCAATACAGGAAGAAGCTCCTACCTCTCTCCCCGCCTCTGTTAGATTCCCAGCTATGAAGAGAATTGTGAAGACGACCAGCCTGTGCTACTACAGCAACCTGGTCATCTGGCTTCAGGCTTGGTCCAGGTACTCATGTCCTGAGCCAAGCTGCTCAAACTTGGTGGCTTGTGTTTGTTTTGAAGCAAGGTCTCCTATAGCATATATCAAAGACTGGCCTTGAACCCCTGATCCTTTCATCTACCTCCCAAGTAACGGTGTGCATCAGTTTTCCAATTGTTGGACTTTTTTAAAAGGTAAACTTCAAGCAACAGGGACCTAACCCTTTGAAGTGTTACAACTCCACAACATTTAGTAGACCTGCAATGCGTGCAACCATCCCCACAGTAGACCTACAATGTGTGCAACCATCCCCACAGTTTCAGAATGTCTTCATCACCCCCGAAGTCACAAGCACACCTGACAACAGGCACGCCTTAATTCCCTGATCTTCCCGGTCTCCTGGCAGCTGTGGCGCGGCTTTGTTCCGGCGGATTCACCCTTCCTGGGTATCTCACGTCTGTGGAACTACACAGCATGAGTCCTTTGTATCTGGGTTGTCTCACTCAGTATAGTGTTCTTAAGGCTGTAGCATAGGTCAGAATTTTCTTTTTATAGCTGACGTGCTTCCCACAGTAGAAAGAAACCATACCAGTGGGCTTTTGGGCGGCTCCCACCTTTTAGCCATTGTGAATTACCCTGCTCTGAACACTTGCATGCTAGCTTTTGTTTGAACACCTGCTTCCAATTCAAAGTTGGTACCTAGGAGTGGAGGTGCTGGGTCAGACGGTGATGTCCTGTTGGACTTACAGGGAGCCACTCAACAGCCATTCGGCACCACCCTCAGCAGCACACAGAGATCCAGTTTCTCCTTGCCCTCACCAAGGCTTGTAATTTTGCAGGTTTTTGCTCATATCCACTCAAGTTGGCCAGGAGCAGTATCTGACCCGGTGCTGGTGAGTCATCCATAAGGTCATGAGGGTCGCCGGGCGGTGGTGGCGCACGCCTTTAATCCCAGCACGTGGGAGGCAGAGGCAGGTGAATTTCTGAGTTTGAGGCCAGCCTGGTCTACAGAGTGAGTTCCAGGAGAGCCAGGGCTATACAGAGAAACCCTGTCTCAAAAAACCAAAAAAAAAAAAAAGTTGGTGAGGGTTACAATGGCCTCTGGTTTTGGTATCGATGTCTTCCTTAAAGGACCTGGATTCTGGAGAGGTTTCCTCACACCTGGGATGCTGAAAACGCTGCTGCAGAGGACACACGCACAGTCGGCCTTGGGGGGAAACAAAACCAGCCTACATGAGTACACTGTAGCTGTCTTCAGACACTCCAGAAGAGGGCATCAGATCTCACTACAGATGGTTGTGAGCCACCGTGTGGTTGCTGGGATTTGAACTCAGGACCTTCAGAAGGGCAGTCAGTGCTCTTAACCACTGAGCCATCTCTCCAGCCCCAAAATCAGCCTGTTTAAGATAGGAGAAGGACAGGGGTTTGTACAGGGCCCGTAGCAGACACTTATAAGGCAAGAGGAAAGACTGGGAGCGAGGGCAGGAATGTTAAGGGAAGTTTTGGTTGGAGCCCCTTTTTCTGCTACTAGTGTTAAATAAAGCAAACACAAACTCATTACGGTTTGATGTGCAGGCTAAACCACGCTACAGCAAAGGGCAGAGGGTATAATATGTGTGTCCTTGGCTTGTGCTGGAATTCCTTTGGCAATCAGAACCACCACCCTGCTGTGTGCTTTCATGCTTGGGCTCCCGCAATCCCACAACAACCCTCCAACAGACGCACGGTCACTGCCTCACTTTAAAGAATAGGAAACGGAGGCACAAAGAGAGGTCACGGGCTGTGCCCAAAAATCTCCCCACCAGGAAATGGCTCAGGGCCAGGGATTGGTAGCCTAGCCCAGTGCAGCATGCCACCCAGCTGGAAGTTAGCATTTCTCTGCTGAGAGTTGGAATAACAGGCTCCTAGGGAAGGAGTCTTCCAGTGTAGGTTCTCGCTCAAGGTTTCTGTTCTAGTAGCCTTGGCTACTGAGGATAAAGGCTTTAAAAGGACATCTCAAAATGATGGAGCTGCTGCCCTCGGTCAGTCCTACACACAGACTTACTTTAAGCTGGTCCAACAACGGAGAGGTAGCAAATGTGGATTTCTTTTTTTTTTCTTAACTTTTTAAAAGTTATTATTTGTGTATGTATGGGTCTTTCGCCTGCACATATGTATCTGTGCACCAAGTGTGTGCATGGTGCCCAAGGAAGCCGGATAAGGGCTTTATACACCCTGGAAATAGTTACAGACAGTTTGAGCCACCATGTGGGCTCTGGGAATTGAACCTGGGTCCTCTGTGAGAGCGGCCGGTGCTCTTTCCCCCTGAGCCATCTCTGCAGTCCAAAGGTGAGCTTCTGAGTGGGCAGAGCCCAGTGCATGTGTCAGCTTCTCTGGCCTCAGTTCCCTTCTGGAAATGGAACACACATCAGGTGCCCGTGAGCAGAACCTTGTGTGCTTTTCCTTGAGTGGGCCCAGCACATGGGACCTGCAGTCAGCCTCATTCTGGGTTCTGTAGTTTTACACTTTTCTTTGGCTTCTCACTAGATCTTAGGAGAGCTGACCTGCCCTCACCCGTATATATATACATACGTACATACATACATACATATATATACAAGTCTATATACATATATATGTATATATGTATATGGAACTTGCTTCCTGCAGCTCAGCTCACCACTCAGCCTGGAGAACAGCAGCCCAGGTGGCATCCTTCCCGACTCCTCCCTAGGAGCTGCAGCAGGTACCCACTAGATGAAGCAGGCTCCTCCTGTCGTGAATTAGAATGTGGGCTGTAGAAGCCCTGCCCAAGGTTTGGACCCTTGTCCTGAGGCAGGTGTGTTTCCTGTCTCTAGAAAAACACTACCAGACTGCAGACAGGAGGTAAAGAAAAACCAAGCGGCTGGCTTGTGGTGCACTTAGGGTGGGTATGCTTGGCTTTGACCACGACTACCACCATCATCAGTCCTGCTCCCGCCGACTTTTAACCATGTATTCATTTATTTAACTTTAGAAGTACACTGTGTAGACACGGCTGGCCTAAAACTTGCAGCAATCTCCTTGTCTGTGAGTTCTGCGCATGCCGAAGTTGGCTCCCAGTTTTGATTTCTGACAGGAATTTCATTCTCGCGGGTCACCTGAGCCTCGGGATGTGTAGAGGAGGTGGTTACATTAGGTGAGATGACTTGGCAGATGCAGGGAGTTCTCCAAGCCGGCGACGTCTCTGATCCTCAGTTCTCTTCTCCTCCAGTGGCGTCTGGGGCAGGGAGAGGTTCTTCGTGGTCTTCTTCATGGGGTGCAGCAGCAAGGGACTTTACACCAAAGCCTACCAACCTTGTTAAGTCGCAGTACCGCCTCTGACCTACATGTCTCCTAACATCTGCGGGCTCCAGCACCAGATAGGGAGACTCTCCGGCGGGTTGAAGTCACACGCCCGATCCTTCCCGCAGGTCGACCCCGAAAGCCCGGCCTTGGGCCCCACCTGTCCGCTCCTCGCAGAGGCCCCCCCTGCGCCGCTACTACCGGCCCCTCGGCGCGGAGCCCTGTGTCCGCCGCCGCTTTGATCCCGGGGGCCCCGCTGGATAAAAGTCTCGGGCGGCTCTACGCCAGCGCCAGAGAGGGAGCGCAGCGCAGTCGGGCGCACCAGCGGGATAGCGCTGCTCCAGCAACTACCAGGACCTACGGTGAGCGCAGGACTCCAGGCGGTTCCAAGTGTGCGGAGGGGACCCGAGTGCGAGTGTCCCAGGAATGCGCTGGGCTCGGGCGGGCGCGGGAGGGAAGGCCCCAGCGGCACCAGGTGAACCTTCGCATCCTGCGCCCTGACCCGTCGGGCCCGGCAGCTGCGCAAGCCGCAGGGCGGCCCCGCTGCGGAAAGGCCTCTTCCTCCCGGCCCCCGGGGCGCTCCGAGGGCGGGGGTAGTGGCGCCGAGCTGGCCGCGGAGAATGGAGTTGCCCGGGGCCAGCCCGGCCGCGCTGCCCCCCACGGAGCCGGGCCGGGAGCGCCTCCGGCGGCCGCAACGGGTTAGTCCAGGCCCCTCCGTCAGGCTTGTGGTTTGGGAAGAAAAGGCTAAGCCTCCGCCAAGAAAAGAGCGAGCGCAGCCCCCTCCCCCTGCCGCGCCCTGGCGGCGGCGGCACTTCTAACGCGCGGGCACCCGGGCGGCCGCGGCCCCCGCAAACTACGCCCAGCTCGGCCCCCGCCGCTCATTGGCGCGGGCCCGAGCCAGCGCACCCAGAGTCGGCATTGCCCTCGGCCGGCTACGCGCGGAGCCCGAGCTGTGGAGGCCGGTGGCGCCCGACTCCAGAGCCTCGACGCCGAGAGCTCACCCGGCCGCCCGGGGCAGGGACAACGCGCGGGAGCCCGGGCCGAGGAGCAGCAGTGTCTTGCGCGCCCCCTGGCCCCAGCGCCCCGAGCTGCCGACGCCTCACGGCCGTCCGCTCTCCGCAGGTGGCCACAGGCCGGAGTGACATTGCCATGGGAGGAGAGGTGCGCGTGCTGCTACTGCTGGGCCTGCTGCACTGGGTTGGGGGCAGCGAGGGCAGAAAGACCTGGAGGCGCCGTGGCCAGCAGCCACCCCAGCCGCCGCCCCCGCCGCCGCCCCCGCAGCGGGCTGAGGTGGCGCCGGGCGCCGGGCAGCCCGTGGAGAGCTTCCCTCTGGACTTCACGGCAGTGGAGGGCAACATGGACAGCTTTATGGCGCAAGTCAAGAGCCTGGCGCAGTCCCTGTATCCCTGCTCTGCGCAGCAGCTCAATGAGGATCTGCGCCTTCACCTCCTGCTGAACACGTCGGTGACCTGCAATGACGGCAGCCCTGCCGGGTAAGGCCGGCCCTGGGCAGGACCCCGGGAGACCGTCAACCCGGCTTGGCTGGCCCCGCCGGTGCTCCGCGCCTGGCTCGCCGTCGTCCCATCACTGGTGGCGCTCGCATCCTCTGCCTCCCCGCGCGCGCACGAACGCGGAGACTGCACTGGACCCTTCCTATTTTCAATGGCTGATCTGGTCCCTAGAGAAAAGAAAGGGTTCCACTCGGGCGTCTAGTGCTGCTAGCCCTGGGGAGAGCCTGGCTTGGAGCCTCCCAAAGCGGGGGAGGGGGCAGCTCTTGAAGCTCTGGTCCGAGGCCAACTCGGGTGCTGACCTCTTGGCCACCGTGCACCCGCCTTTGAAAGTTCAGGTCCTCGGACAGAAAAAGAGACTGCAGTCCCAGAGTGGCCATGTCTCCAGTAGGAAAAAGAAACACTTTCCAGGAGGTTTCTGTCTCAGGATTCCCCCTGTGCATAGCAGATTGGCTCAGGACAGTCAGGGGCACAAGAGGGACTAAAGGCTTCAGGTGCAGCATTCACATATGCCCTCAACTTTGAAGTAGATAGAGGACACAGGAGAAGCTGGGAGGTCAGAAGGGTCTCTGGATGCCCACGCGCTCAGTCGATCGATGTTAGTCAGGGCCTTGATAGGAAGGCTGTAACACTGCCTAGGCGCCTCCTGCGCCAACTCGCTGCGCTCCTTACTACTACCGTTTTCTGGGCTTCTAGCCCTGGCAAATTTCTCATTATTCAAGTGCCACTGCGTGCTCGAGAGTGCACCTCTTCGACAGTCATCGACGCCAGGGTTAACGCGGGTCTCATGCGGGGCGGGCTGTGGGAATTTTCCACGAACCACACGACCCTCCATCCACCCACCCGCTGTCGCCACCTCTGGGGAATCAGTGGGGTTTCACCAGCTTGTGCGTTCAGTTTGCGATTGGCTGCGGGCGCCCCCGCGCGGCTGTGGTGAGCTCCAGGCAACAGGTGGAATGACCCTTTCAGCACCGAAGTGGGAGAGAGGGCTGAGGATTCCGGTTTGGGGGTGAGGGTAGAGAAAGAAGGTGGCTCAGGTATCCCCACCTGACAGCATGCTCTGTGCGCCTTCCCTGCAGCTACTATTTGAAGGAATCCAAGGGCAGTCGGCGGTGGTTACTCTTTCTGGAAGGTAGGTTCCAGGGGCTGAGGTGGGGGACAGGAGGGGGTCTTCTGGACTGGTGGAACGGAGCCTGATGCCTGTGCCTGTAGGCGGCTGGTATTGCTTCAACCGGGAGAACTGTGACTCCAGATACAGCACTATGCGGCGCCTCATGAGCTCAAAAGACTGGCCACACACACGCACAGGTCAGAAGCACAAGACCGGCTAGGTCTGGCGGAAGTGGCAGAATAGTCAGACTCGCCAAGTAAGGTCTTCTAGGAAGGACCCATTTACCCTGGAACCCCATCCTAGACCTCAGTCCCTAAAACCATGGAGAATTCCTCCTCACCTTTTGGTATGATGACTTTTCAGATAACTAAGTCCATCCATCCTCCCATCATTACCATTCCCTATCCATCCTTGCACCTCAGGCCAGGGCCATCAGGAAGGAAGCCCCCATACCTGCATATCCCCTTCCTGTTTCCCCAGGTACTGGTATTCTATCCTCACAGCCAGAGGAGAACCCTCACTGGTGGAATGCCAATATGGTGTAAGAAAGCATGGGTTTCCCCTGGTGGGGGTTCCTTCCTGGAGTGGTCCTTCCTATGGAGTACTTTGAGTGTGGGGATTCATTCTTGGGGGCTGGCCTTTGTCATAGGGGAAATCATATTTGGGGTGGGCTTTAATAGAGGGCTTAGTTCTTCCTGGGGGTGATGATCCTTCTTGGAGGGTCCTTCTTGGGGAGGTCCTTCTTAAGGGCCCTTTTTTAGGAGGCCTCCTTTTTAGCATTCCTTCTTGGGAGAATGAGTCTTCTAGGGGGTCCTTTTCCTGGGGGGTTCTATTCTCAGGAGGTCCTTCCTGAGGGTCTTATCCTGGGCAGCATTTTTCTCAGGGTCTTTCATGGTAGATTCGGGCAGCAGAGGGCCATGGTGGGCTCACCCAATCCCTGTTACAGCTTCATCCCCTACTGCTCCAGTGACGTTTGGAGTGGGGCTTCACCCAAGTCTGAGAAGAGTGAGTCCCTGGCTTCCCAGCCCACTAAGACAGGGCAGGGTGGTGAGACTTGTGGGGAAATATAGACGTTTTCAACCTGTTTGCAGCATGCCTTAGGGTTCCTGCTTGTCTGTGACTCACCTGGCCCCTGAGGGGACCCCCCCCCCCATAGCAGGGTCTCCTGCCCTGGATTCTCCCCTCCCCAGTCTACCCATCCCCTATCCCACCCCTGGAAAGAGCCCAGGCCCATCCTCCTGCGTCCTGGAGTAGATCTTGCCCTGAGTCTAACTTCACCTAAAGCCGCCCCATTTCCCTACAGACGAGTACGCCTTCATGGGCTCCCTCATCATCCAGGAGGTGGTACGGGAGCTCCTGGGCAAAGGGCTGAGCGGGGCCAAGGTACTGCTGTTGGCTGGGAGCAGGTAAGCGCAACAGGCCCAAGGGAGGAGGGCCTTGTATGGAGGGAGCAAGGGGCTGTGGTGGCAGCTCTGGGACATGGGAGGAAAGGAGTGCGTGGGGGAGAACCTGGAAGGTAACCACCTGCAGACCTGGGATCTATCCTCACAGAGCCCTGCTGACTCCAGCCTCCGCAGGACGATCAGCCTCACGTGGGGCACCTTAGAGGTCTGGCCTCATAGTGTTCTGTAGCTGGGAACTGTTTAGAGGATGATTCTAAACCCTCAAGATGGTTGGGCTGCAGCAGCCTAGATCGTGGTGTTAGTGGTCAGGTGTGTTCTGGATGTTCAGGGGACCACGGACTTCAGGATGCAGAGTCAGGGAAGGGTGGGGTGACGCTGACTGGTCAGCGACTTTGTTCCAATAAGAGCACATAAGAATGCATACTTAGACTGGACGAGGGAGCCCGAAACACTGGAGTTTATCTTCTTCTTCAGATAAGGAAAGTGATACAGGAGAAAAGAGGGAAAAGAGAGCCAGCTCTATGTTCTGTCAGTCTTAGCTGTGGGCCAGTGCTTAGAACTCTACCAGTCCTCTGCCTCCAGGCCGTGAGGGAGAGAGGCCCCTGTGTGTTGCCCATGGACAAGCAACATGGCTGCCGTCAGAATGCATTGTCCAGAGGCAGTGCTTCCTCAGGACTAGGGCAGGGGCCAAACCAGCTCTGGGTGGACAGCAAGCACCCCTCTCCAGCCACTTGGCCTCATGTCTGGCCTTCCCTCAGCGCTGGGGGCACCGGGGTGCTGTTGAATGTAGACCGCGTGGCTGAGCTGCTGGAGGAGTTGGGCTACCCGTCTATCCAGGTGCGGGGCCTGGCTGACTCAGGCTGGTTCCTGGACAATAAGCAGTACCGCCGATCAGACTGCATTGATACCATCAACTGCGCACCCACAGAGGCCATCCGCCGTGGCATCAGGTGACCCCCTACGCCAAAACCCTGTCTAGTGCAAAGGACCTGGGGCGACATAGCATCTTAAGGGGAGGAGTACCCCAGGATCACAGCCTAACGTATGATTGTGCTGCAGATACTGGAGTGGAATGGTCCCAGAGCGTTGCCAGCGCCAGTTCAAGGAAGGAGAGGAATGGAATTGCTTCTTCGGTTACAAAATATACCCGACTCTGCGCTGTGAGTGGTCAGTTCAGATGAGGCGTTTGGGAAGCGGTGGGATATCCTGAATTGTACATCAGTCCTGAAATTAAAGAGGTTGGAGCAGAGACCTTTTATTATTTAACAAAAGTGGTCATGCCTACAGCAGGGTAAACAGTCGTTCCTACTTACCTGGGACTGTCCTGATTTTAGCACCAAAATTGTTGGTCCCAAGCAAACTAGAATCATTTGCAATGGCGTCAGAGACAAATCAATATGCTTCCTTTCTATATTTTGGGGCTACCAAATAGTTCTCTCAGCCCCTCTTTCCAAAGAATAGTGGGAAGGTTCTTCTTTAGAAAGAAGAAAGGCAGGGGGCCACGGGCTGTCCGGAGTGTAGCTAGTCCGAGAGCCTGCTAGGAGCAGGGTAGGATGTGAAACCCAGAGGCAGGTCAAGCTGTGCCTCATTCTCCTCCCAGGTCCAGTGTTCGTGGTACAGTGGCTTTTTGATGAGGCTCAGCTGACCGTGGGTAACGTGCATCTCACTGGACAGCCAGTTCAGGAGGGCCAGTGGTTATACATCCAGAATCTGGGCCGAGAACTGCGTGGTACACTTAAGGACGTGCAGTGAGTGTGTGCAAAGGACCTGGACTGGGCGGCTCAGGACGTAAAGATATGGGTCTTGAGAACCGGTGTGGTGGCACATAGGAGGCAGTGGCAGGTGGATTTCTATGAGTTCAAGGCCAGCCTAGTCACATAGTGAGACCCTCGCTAGATAAATAAATAAGATAGAGGTCAAAGACTGCAATCATAAATCATTAGGCATCGTGTTTGCTTAGAATGTACAAAGCCATGGGTTTAATACCCAGCACCACGTACACTGCCTGTAATCTCAGCATCTGAGAAATAGGAGGAAGAAGATGAGAAATCTTATCTTGGCTACATAGCCAGTTTGAGGTAGCCTGAACTATATGAGACCCAGGCTAAGAAGAAAGAAAGAGAAAGAAAGAAAGAAAGAAAGAAAGAAAGAAAGAAAGAAAGAAAGAAAGAAAGAAAGAGCGAGTGAGCTGGGTAGTGGTGGTGGCACCTTTAGTCCCAGCTCTTGGGAGGCAGAGGCAAGCAGAATTCTGAGTTCAAGGCCAGCCTGGTCTACAGAGTGAGTTCCAGGACAGCCAGGGCCACACAGAGAAACCCTGTCTCAAAAAAACAAAACAAACAAAAAAAAATGAGAGAGAGAGAGAGGAATATGGCAGACAATTCATGTGCTTAAGACAGCTACTGCCTGCTACTGCCCAGCAGACTCTAGCTGGATGAGGTGTACATGAAACAGGTTTGGGAAGCCCAAAGGACAAGGGTCAGCATGGATCATGTGGGCACTGGAGCCAAGGCCAGGGCAGTTGAGAAGCTGGCCAGACACAGCAAAGGGAAGGGCTGCTTGTCTGTAAAAGCTTCTGCTGCGGGTAAGACTCAGGCTGTTTCTCTACCCACCAGGGCTAGCTTCGCTCCCGCCTGCCTGTCCCATGAGATCATCATACGGAGGTCAGTATCTCCCACAGGTTCTAGGTGGCTTACACCTGTAGTATGAATTCCATATGCCTTTAAGCCCCTCCCAAACCAGATGCCTTTCCGTGCAACCCTTCCGGAGGCTCTGTATAAAGTGTTTCTTTCTGGGCCCTCCAAAGCTACTACACCAGCCGTGTGGCCGGACTGAAACGTAGCCCCAAAAAATGATAGCAATGACTTTGACGACCCACACCTGGGTTCTTTCTACAGCTATTGGACGGACGTCCAGGTGAAGGGGACCTCACTGCCCCGGGCACTGCACTGCTGGGACCGGAGTTTTCATGACAGCCATAAGGCCAGCAAAACCCCCATGAAGGGCTGCCCTTTCCACCTGGTCGACAGCTGCCCCTGGCCCCACTGCAATCCCTCGTGCCCTACCATCCGGGACCAGTTCACAGGGCAAGAGATGAACGTGGCGCAGTTCCTTATGCACATGGGCTTCGATGTGCAGACGGTGGCTCAGCAGCAGGGGATGGAGCCCAGCAGGCTGCTAGGGATGCTGGGTACCGGAAACTAGACGGCTGCCTGCAGAGGAGGTGGTACTGAGGGGCTGGTCCGCTCGCTCGCTCGCTTGCCGTCCGCTGTCCCGGGGTGACTCACCTCTCCTTCTAGGCCCTTCTGCCTCTCCCAGAACCCACCTGGGCGTGGATGCCTGACTGCCTAGTCTCTCCCACTGCCCGGCTGGAAGAGTGGTCTGCCCTGGGTCCAGGGACCCTTCCCACCCCATCTCTGTTTCCCTAGCCCCCTGCCCAGCTTGGGGAGGGACCAGAAGCAGAGCGAGCACTGGATCCATCCCTGAGTCTATCAGCTCAGACATTCCCTCCCAGCCCTCACTGATCATGTTCTTTTGTATTATTTTATAAAGTGACTTTTTTTATTACTTTAATTTTTAAAAAATGGAAATTAAGAAATATATGATGGATGATATTGTTTTGTAACATATTTTTTCTTAATAATTAAAAAAAAATCCAGAAGTTCACCCGGAGCCTTATTTATTTGAAGGGTGAGTCTACTCATTTTGCATGTGTTCCTAGGACAGCATGGGACCAGACGAGGGACCAAAGGGACTCTAACTTCTGATGCCTTCTTGGATGTTCAGTAACCCATACTTCATATGTTAGCCCCCTTCCTAAGGAGGCCCCATTCATTCATTCATTCATCAGATACCTAGTTCCCATGGTTTGTGATTACAACTCATCTTTATTTTCTTTTTCTTTCTTTTCTTTTCTTTCTTGAAACAGAGTTTCTCTCTGATGTAGCTCTGACTGTCTTGGAACTCACAGAGACCAGCCTGTCTTTGCCTCTCAAGTGTTGGGATGAAAGCCTTATACCACCACACCAAGGAAGTTTTTCCTTTTATAATTATTTTATGTGTATGAGCGTTTTGTCTGTGTGTGTGTGTGTGTGTGTGTATGTGTGTCTGTGTGTGTGCACCATGTGCTTGCCTGGTGTTCACAGAGGTCAAAAGAGGGCACCAGGTATCCTGGAACTGGTGGGTACTGGGAAGATGGCTTAGTTGGTAAAACGCTCAGCATACAAACAGGACCAGTAGGGTATGGTGGTAAACCCCTTTAATCCCAGCACCTGGGAGGCAGAAGCAGGTACAGTTTTGAGTTCCAGGACAGCCAGGACTACATAGAGAAACCTTGTCTTGAAAAACAAAAGCAAATGGGCTGGAGAGATGGCTCAGTGGTTAAGAGCACTGACTGCTCTTCCTGAGGTCCTGAGTTCAATTCCCAGCAGCTACATGGTGGCTCACAACCATCTGTAATGGGATCCGATGCCCTCTTCTGGTGTGTCTGAAGATAGCAATAGTGTACTTACACATAATGAATGGATAAATCTTAAAAACAAACAAACATGGTGACCAGAGTTTGTTTCTTAGCGCCCATATAAGGAGTTGGACAGGGCGGCACATAATATGTGTGATCTGAGCTTGGGGGAGACGAAGAAGAAAAATGGATCCCAAGGGCTTGTTGGCTCACCGCCAGTTTGACCTCATCAAGAGTCCCAGGTCCCAGTCAAAGAGAGATCCAAGGTCAAAAAGAACAAGGAGTGGGGCTCACCTTTAACCCCAGCACTAAGGAGACAGAGGCGGGCGGATCTCTGTAAGTTCAAGGCCAGCCTGGTCTACAGAGTAAGTTCCAGAACAGCCAGGGATCTACATGGAGAAAACCTGTATTGAAAAACAAAACAAAAAATAGGAAATGCCTAGTTAGATTTCACATAAGGGGCCAGAGCTATGGCTCAGTCTTTAAGAGCAGTTGCTGCCCCCCTAGAGGGGCAGTGTTGGGTTTCCTGCACCCACACAGTGACTCATAGCCATCTGTTACTCCAGTTCCAAGCCTGCTGCCCTCTTCTGGTTTTCAGTGGCTGCTGCACGCACATGGTGCGGCACATGAACCAAGTTGCTATTCTTAGTTGTCAACTTAACTCCATAGGGGAATTGACTAAAGCTCACTGTGAGGGTTTGTTTGTTTGTTGAGACAGGGTTTCCCTGTATGTCCTTGGCGGTCCCAGAACTCACTCTGTAGACCGGGCTGTCTCTGCCTGAAGTGCTGAGATTAAAAACATGGGCCACCACAGTCTGCTATGAGGATATTTGAAGAGGGAAGACCCGCTTTTAATTCAGATCTTCTGAGATGGGAAGACCTTTAATCTGGGCACACCTTCTTTTTTTTTTTTTTTTTTTTAAGATTTAGCCGGGCAGTGGTGGCGCACACCTTTAATTCCAGCACTTGGGAGGCAGACGCAGGCAGATTTCTGAGTTCAAGGCCAGCCTGGCCTACAGAGTAAGTTCCAGGACAGACAGGGCTACACAGAGAAATTCTGTCTCAAAAGAAAAAAAATGGGCGGAGAGATGGCTCAGCAGTTAAGAGCACTGACTGCTCTTCTGAAGTCCTGAGTTCAAATCCCAGCAACCATGTGGTGGCTCACAACCATCTGTAACGAGATCTGGTGCCCTCTTCTGGTGTGTCTGAAGACAGCTACAGTGTACTTATATATATAAATAAATAAATCTTTAAAAGAAAAAAAGATTTATTTATTTATGTTACCTATACACTGTCATTCTCTTCATGTATACCAGAAGAGGGCATCAGATCCCATTACAGATGATTGTGAGCCACCATGTGGTTGCTGGGAATTGAACTCAGGACCTCTGGAAGAACAGTCAGTGTTCTTAGTGCTCTTAACCGCTGAGTCATCTCCCTAGCCCCCGGCACACTTTCTGATTGCAACCCTTATGAAGGACATGGAAGAAGGAAGCTTGCTCTCTTTGCCTGTATACCCTCACTCTTCACTAGCCAAGTTGGCTGGGAGATTATTTCTTCAAGATTCTGGTGTATACTGAAGTCCACATCCAGCCCTGATGTGGGCTTTACACTGGTAGACAGCCATTGCTGGGATTAGCTGGGTCCTGGTGTTCAAACTACTCTAATAAATTCCATATATGTAGTTCTTAAAATAATAAACAAATAAAACAGGCTTGAAGGCCTAGGCGAACACCACATCTCAGGAACACATGGTGTGTTTAGAGAGTCTCATGAACAAGTATCTTAGATCTGATGACCAGTAGGTCTCCATTTGCAGAGCACACGGCCCATGAGAGATGCCCATGATGCAAAGAAGCTTGGGAAGACTGATAAGAGGACACATAGACAGAATACCCCATACCTCTTTATGGCTGACCTCCATATGAGTCAGATATGCAGGCACAAATGATGTTCCCTCCTTGGTCCTCCTGCTAGAAGCTTTCACTTTAGACTCAAGTCCTGTAGCACACACTGAAGTACAGTCTGTCAAACCCTTGGCTTGGACTCTTGAAACATCAGTGTCTCTGTAACAGGGGCCCAGACCTTAGCACAATGGACTCCATGATGGAAGGACCATTCAGGCTGTAAAACTCAGCACCACCTGTCAAAGCTAAAACAGAGGACTAATCCATCAAAGCCCTAGTCCTGGGAAAGTCTCTAAATATATTAACCTTGCTTTTTGGCTTCTGTAGTTCCACTTCTGACTCATGGTTCTTTTTAACTGAAGTACGCCAACCCAGGACATGGTTTTTGTGCTTAGAAGCTCACCCTGAGGGCTGGAGAGATGGCTCAGTGGTTAAAAGCACTGACTGCTCTTCCAGAGGTCCTGAATTCAAATCCTAGCAACCACATGGTGACTCACGACCATCTGTAATGGGATCTGATGCCCTCTTCTGGTGTGTCTGAAGACGGCTACAGTGTACTACTCATAAATGAAATGAATAAATCTTTTTTAAAAAATGCTCACCCTGAGAAAGACTTGGGGCTACACTGGGGTCCCGAACTCACCCATGCTGAGAGGCCTTCTCTGGTGGATGCCCCACTACAGTCACAAAGTACAAAACAAGGAGGTGGCCCATTGTGGGGTAAAACATCGTGAGTCATGATAGTCATGTGCAATATCTAATTCCTGGTCCGATGTGGACAGACAGGCTTAGACAGGTACGCAGTGTACCTCAGGAATAAGTGGGGAACTTGAACACCAGTGTGTTTCAAGCGGTTGTCCTGAGCTCCTTTTGTATTTTGTGTGTATGAGTGTTTTGCCTACAGTTATGTCTTTGCACCACCACGTGCATGCCTGGTGCCAGAAAATGGCATTGGACACCCTAGTACTGGAGTTACAGAAAGTTGTGAACAGCCACATGGGTGCTGGGAATCAAACCCCCCAGGCTTCTTCCACAGCAGGCGATGTTCTTAACTGTTGAGAGATCTTCCTAACTCTCTGTCCAGAGATTTTTGAGTGGATTCTTTAGGGGAATAGCCACGTGCTCAGGAGATGCCTCTGGACATATTAGCAGAATTAATTAATTATGAGAGCAAGCCACAAAGTATTAATAATTCTTCTGCTGACCGTTGGTCTCAGTGGGAAAGCCTTTGTCTGGTATCACTGAGGCCCGGTATCCTGTCTACAGCCCCACAAACAAACTCAGTCTTGGTTCTAGAGGAAAGGCATACAGAGGCTTGTTGGATTATTTTTGACATTTCTGTAGATTTGATATTTTCATTTTCAGTTGAAGAGTATGAAGATCTCTCAGCACATAGTAAACATGATTGACTCTAGGTAAAAAGTTTATGGATTTTCCTTCTCTTTTCCTTTACTGACTGAACTTGAGCAAGCACCAATTTTGTAGTTGTAAATTTTATTTTTCACAAAGAAAAAACTTAAAAAGAGGGGACTGGAGAGATATTTCAGCAGTTTAGAGCACTGGCTGTTCTTCCAGAAGACTTGGGTTTGGGTCCTGGCATTCATATGGCAGATCGCAACCCTGGCGCACCTATATACAACCAGGCAAAACACTCATAGACACAAGACAAAAATAAATAAATCTTAGCCAGGTGTTGGTACATCCCTTTACTCTCATAACTATGAAGGCGATTGGATCTCTGTGGATTTAAAGCCAACCTAGTCTACATGGTGAGTTCCAGGACAGTCAGGGTTACATAGAGAGACTCAAAGAAATGAAGTAGATAGAGTCTCAAAGAAATGAAGTAGAGGAAGAGGGGGAGGAGGAGGAAGAGGAGGAGGAGGAGGAGGAGGAAGAAGAAGAAGAAAGAAGAAGAAGAAGAAAGAAAGAAAGAAAGAAGAGACTTCTGAGATGGCTCAGTGGTTAAGAGCACTTGATGCTTTTGCAGAGACACTCTGGGTCCCATTCCAGCACCTGTACAGTGGATAGTTCACAACCATCCATAACTCCAGTTCCAGAGAATCTGATATCTTCTCACTTCCATGCACATTCATACACATAGCCAAAACACTTACATACATAAAATAACTAGATATTAGAAAAGAAAGTTCAGGGGCCGGAGAGATGGCTCAATGCTTAAAGGCATTTGCTGTTCTTATAGAGGTTTTTTCCAGGACCCATATGGTCCTTACAACCATCTGTAGGTTCACAAAAGATGCACATGCAAAACACTCATTCACACGAATAAAATAAAAATAAATGAATCTGACTTAATTTTAATTTAACATATATATATATTTATATATATATAATTTTTTTTGAGACAAGGTTTCTCTGTGTAGCCCTGGCTATCCTGGAATTCACTCTGTAGATCAGCTGGCCTGGAACTCATGAGATCCACCTGCCTTTGCCTCCCAAGTGCTGGGATTAAAGGCATGCACCACCACCGCCCAGTTTAAAACAATTTTTTTTAAAGTAAAAAACAAACAAAAAAAGTTCAAGGACATCTTCAACTATTTTGTTGAGTTTGGGGTTAGCCTGGACTGCGTAAGACCCTGTCTCCAAAATAAATAAATAAATAAATAAATAAATAAATAAATAACCAACAAAGGCAGAGTTGATGTGGTGTTTCTTCTTTGGAGCCCCCTCCTACTCTCAGAAATTCTTTCTCCATTTTTTTTTCCTTAATAAACCTATTTTTGTTCTGCTAAAAGAAAGAAAGGAAGGAAGAGTTGAGCCAGAGCAGGTGACTCTGGCCTATAAAACAACAATAACAGAATCTCATGTGCCTTCCGGAGCCCTCTGCTGTCTCTCCATCTCCCTGTACCCTTCGCCTAGCATACTTAACCCAAAGGTTGCTCAACGCCTCAGCGGAGATCCCCAGAGGGCGAGCCCCTGCTCGCCGTTCTCGCCCAGCCCCTCCCCCGCACCATACTGACCGGACTGACAGATGCAGGTGCGTCAGAGGCAGGAGGTGGGCGGCGAGCATCCAGAGGCTTACCAGTAGTCCCGACTGGGGGCTCTTTGTGGGATGCAGGGGTCAGATGTCCCTCAGAATGGGAACTAGCATGCAGGCCGCTGCTATTCCCGGGTTCTGATCCGTCTGTTTATTTATAGCGCTGGGGGGAGGGCTGTTCTGCTGCAATGACACTGTTAACACTGCCGATGCAGACTGCCAGCTCCTGCTGTCGCCGCGGAAGACAGAGGTCTCTCAGCTGGGCAGACCCCCAGGGTAGCTGGGCACAGGGTGGGGCTGGGCTGGGCGGTCGACCTGATGGGCAGCACCATGGAGCCCCCAGGGGGTGCGTACCTGCACTTAGGCGCTGTGACCTCGCCGGTGGGCACGGCCCGAATGCTGCAGCTGGCCTTTGGCTGTACCACTTTCAGTCTGGTTGCTCACCGAGGTGGTTTTGGGGGTGTCCAGGGCACTTTCTGCATGGCCGCTTGGGGCTTCTGTTTTGCCTTCTCCGTCCTGGTGGTAGCCTGTGAGTTCACAAGGCTCCACAGCTGCCTGCGCCTTTCCTGGGGCAACTTCACAGCAGCCTTTGCCATGTTGGCGACCCTGCTGTGTGCCACGGCCGCTGTCATCTACCCTCTGTACTTCACCCGGCTGGAGTGCCCACCTGAGCCTGCCGGATGCATGGTCCGGAACTTCCGCCTGGCAGCCAGCGTCTTCGCGGGACTCCTCTTCCTGGCCTATGCCGCTGAAGTGGCCCTGACAAGGGCACGGCCAGGCCAGGTAGCCAGCTACATGGCTACAGTGTCTGGCCTCCTTAAGATCGTCCAGGCCTTTGTGGCCTGCATCATCTTCGGAGCACTCGTCCATGAGAGTCGCTATGGGCGCTACGTGGCCACACAGTGGTGTGTGGCCGTCTACAGCCTGTGTTTCATGGCCACAGTGGCCGTGGTGGTCCTAAGCGTGATGGGACACACAGGGGGCCTGGGGTGCCCGTTTGACCGCCTAGTGGTAGTGTATACCTTCCTGGCTGTGCTCCTATACCTCAGTGCTGCGGTCATCTGGCCAGTCTTCTCCTTCGACCCCAAGTACGGGGAGCCGGGGCGGCCCTCCGACTGCCCCCGAGGCAGCTGCCCCTGGGACAGCCAGTTGGTGGTAGCTATTTTCACCTATGTCAACCTGCTCCTTTACATCGTTGACCTTGCTTACTCCCAGAGGATCCGCTTCGTGCCCACCCTGTAGCCTGGCCAGTGATGGCCCACACATCTCCTGTCTCTGGCTGAGGGCACCTCCAGCCGAGCAAGGCGAACTAAGACAGAGGGAAGCAAGCGGGAGGTCGGGGCTCAGACGATTCTGCTCTTGGGTGTCTAGCACAGTCAGAGGCCGAGGGGCAGGAGGCCCTGAACGAGGAAGAGGGTGCCTAATGACTCAGTCCTCCTGCCTCCCTGTTTCTCAGTCTCCTGGCCATCGTTGGGGTCAGTGCTAGTCACTGTACCAAATGAGGACTTTTTGGAGGGGATACCGTTGTAAATCCATTTTGTAGATGGGAACATTAAAGCTAAATGAACTTCTGAGGTGGGCCTGTCTTGAGATATAGGATTTAGCTGGGGTAATATAAGTAAGAAATCAGGCAACTTCCTGAGGTTGAAATGGGTAAAAAGCAAGCCAAGAACACCAGGGCCAGGCCGTGTGATTGCTTGTAGAGGAAGCTGGTAACTAGCATGGGTCTCACCTGTGTCTAAGCGTATCCCAGTGGCCACAGCCATTTGAAACAGAGAAAGGACTGTGTTGTGGTTCCCAGGTAGCCCGATGTCAAAGGTCAGCCCCAGAATCACCGTGGAAAGAAGATGATCTCGTGACAGCGATGGAGTACCCATCCAGACACCCAACACAGACCATGACCCAGAAGCCTCTGAGGTGTCACCACGGGTTCCTGCAGGCTGGCTTGGTTGGCAGTATTGACTCACAGTGAAGGCCCTCCTAGGACAGCCACTGGTTTGTGGAGTCTGGTCACTGGGCTTCCATTCAAGCATCTAGTTAGCTGTTCCTGGACACCAGGACTTGCTAGCACAGGTATTCTTCAGTCTCAAGCCAGCTTCTCCTATGCAAGAGCCCAATCTGGACTAATCCTGGGAAGTCCTTCAGCCTGTCAACTGACTGTTCCTCAGGTCCTCCAGCAGAAATTAAAGGTCAATGATTGTTCTCACCGGACCTGCCACCTTTCCTGGCTACCCACACGAGGTTCACTGGGGTCATTTCTGTTCAGGGCCTATGGCAGATTGTATCACTTCAGCTACCTTCTCACTGCATGCCCTGAGAGAAGGCCTAGGCCAAGCCACTGGGAGGGAGGATTTGTCTTTTGGGGTCCTCTGAGTCCTGGAATACAGCCAAGTCTGGGTCTTGTCTGAGCCTTCTGAAGAAGAAACAGGTTAGGGTGTCTCGGAAGGCCAACTCCAAAGAAAGACCAGTGTTGACTCATTCTCTTCTTTCTCACGGCACCCAAAGCTCTATACTGCGGTCTTCGGGGCCCAGACCACAGGCAGAGGGGCTGCTGCACTCTCTGGGCAGTAGAACTGAGAACATTGAGACTTTAGGCTCAGAGCCTGACCTTGTGTGGGACTGTGTGGCCCTTGCTGGCCAGCTGGGGAAGGCACAGTGGATCAGTCAACAAACTGAGTTAGAACCAGTGTCTCTTACTGGGATGGACAGACAGAGGCAGCCTTTGGGTCTGCAGGTTTCCTTGGTGATGAAAGTGTCAGGCATCAGAAGACCAGGATGTCAGGGACTGTTAGTCACCTTCATCCTGCCTAGAGAGGGACTGGACTGCTCCTCTCTAATTATTTACCAGTATTATACATGTATGATGTAGGTGTGATGGGGACACCAGAATGCACATGTGCAGGTCAGAAGACAATGCTGTGCACTTAGCTTATTTCTTCTACCTTACATGAGTTTGGGAAAACCAACTCAGATAGTCACGTTGTTAGGCTTTTGAAGCAAGCTGTCTTCCCCATGAAGCCATGACACCTGTGTTCTGTTTTTCCCTTTTCCTTTATTCCACCTGGAGACAGGGTCTCACAATGTAGTTCAAAATGGCCTCCCACTGGATATAGCCTCCAGCTTCGACTTGCCTAGCAGTGGGATTGCTGGTGCGTGACACCTCACCAAGTTTTGACTGATTTTTTTCAGAGGGTGTCTCTTTTATTCTTTTACTAGCCAAAACTCTGAAATAGAGCATGTTCTCTAAGTCCCCAATGTTCTCACTGTCCAGTGGCTTTCTGCTCCCAGGATCACAGCCAACCTACATTTCAGAGGTCCCAGAGAAGGCAGAGGAGGAGCGGGCTAAGACCCAAGAGGAAAATGGAAGAAGGTTTCTGGGGCTCCCTAGACAACAGAACTGTAATCCTTTGTTTTAGGAGTGTTGCTTGTTATCACTTGGAGAAGAGCATACATTTGCATACCTGGTGACTGAGGAGTTCAGAGGAAGTATCAGATCCCTAGAAGGGAAGTAGTGTTAGCTGCCATGTGGGTACTGGGAACAGAATCCAGGTCCTCTGCAAGGGTAACATGCTCTTAAGCACTGAGCATTTTCTCTAATCCTGGGAAGTATCTAGTTGGAAGCTGAGTTTGGGGACTGAACTTCTAGGCTTTGTGCGTAGGCTTGAGGTGTCAACACGACACATGCTGGTTATCCAGCTCTTCCATTTTAGAGGTTGGGTATGGAACTAGCCATCCACACAGTGAACACTATCACCGCAGAGCAGTCTCCTAGTTTGGGTGTTGGTCACTATGGCCAAGGAGGGATGGAAACCCCTTCTCCAAGTATTGCAGGCTGGAAACTTCCTAGTGATTTTAAAATTACTTTTCTAAAGTGACTTGTCTTTATCTAAGGAGACAAACAAAAAAGGGGAAAAAATTAAGCAAGCCACCATTAAGGGAGTTGGGGAGTAGGGTGAGGTGGGAGGGTCAAGGGTCGGGGGGTGGGGTGGGCGCTGGAATCAAGTGTGCTTTAGCAGTCTGGGGGAACTCACACTGCTAGGCAGCTCCTAGACCAACAGATGGGCCCCTAAATACCTCTAGAGGTTGTTGATGCCCAGAGCACAATATCCCCAAAACCCCGTGGTTGGAGAACTGGGGTACTGTAGATGGAGGTGGTTCAAGAAATAACAGGTCTGTGGCTACAGAAGGTGCCTAGTTTTAAAAACAAAACGAACAAACAGAAAACACTTGCAATAAGACACCAGATAAGTTGTAAATAAGATAAAAATGTACAGAGCACTTATTTATAATAATAAATAAATCTTTAAAAAGATAAGAGAATGGGACCCTTGGCTTTTGTGGGTACTGATTTGTATTCGCAACTACCGCTCACTTCATGGAGGGAGTAAGGAGGGGCATCTGTCCCGGCCCTGTGCATGATGCAATGCACTAGACTCCAGCTGCCGCTCTGGATTGGCTAGCTCTCAGAAGGCGCACAGTTCATTGGCTGAAGTGGAGTGGGGGCGGGGCCGGTTGGCGCGAGTGCCGCGTGGCAGATGCAGAGGGCTGGGCTGTCTGTCGTGCAAGTGTGCGGGACTAGCTACGCTGTGGGTAGCGGGACTTGGGGCTCCGGGGACGGGACTCCTGGAATGAAGGCTTAGGGGATGGGGCTTCCGGGAAACAAGCTGGAAACGGACTGGGGACTCGGATGTTGAGGGTTCTCTGGATTCCGGACCCTCCCCTACAATCAGTTTCTTTCCTTATGGCTCCCTGAGCCCTTTACAGAGGGCTCAGAACCTTCAGCCGCAGACCAGGCATCCTGGCTCTGGGCGGCAGGTGGTGGTGGTACGGGGTTTCGGGGTAACCTGGGACAACTTCCCAGCCTGGCCAGCCGAGGAGCAACATAGACATTACGCAGGCTGGGATGGGGGCTGGGAGCACCTGGCTGCCAGGAGCGGCCAGACCTGGTACTACCCACTCGACGTCTCGCTCTCCATCCTGTCGGTTCAGTTCTCTGCTGCCCTACAGGTCCGGCGTCAGCTGTGAAGGCTGTGTGTGGGTCGTGTACCTCAGACATGAGCGTAGGCTTCATCGGGGCAGGGCAGCTAGCCTTTGCCCTAGCCAAGGGCTTCACAGCTGCAGGTAGTAGATTCCTCTGGTGCCAGGGAGGGTGCTAACGGGCAGTGTCTGTGTTAGTGGCCTCAGTCCTTTGGGAAATGGCAGCTGCCATATGTTTGGGGTTGCTTCCCTAAAGGAGGAGAAGGGTGTTTCTGCTGTCTCCTTCATAGCAATGTGGGGCCGAGAGGCTGGAACTAGCTTTGAGGGAGGAATTCTGTCCCCTACAGGTGTTCTGGCTGCACACAAGATAATGGCCAGCTCCCCAGACATGGACCAAGCTACGGTCTCTGCCCTCCGGGTAGGTGCCAGGTGAAAGCGGAGAGAAAGCCTGAACCTCTTTCGAGTTAGGGTCGAGGGTTAGGTGTGCAGCACCGCTGACCGTGTGGACCAGATGTGCAGCCCCCTACGCCACGGGGAGAAGCAGACCTGCCATGGGAACCTCCAGATGCTCCTCCCTGCCCTGTCTTGAATACAGATGGTAGGAGAGAGTGCTTGTCTGGAACGGGGCTACCTAGATGGGGGTTATGGAGCCCACCACCACCACGGCCGGGCAGCACGGAGATCAGAGAGTTGCTAGGGTGACGATGAGTACAGTTTCTGTTTGGTGTGGTTCAGCCAGGATTTTCAGGCTAAGGATGTGGGGGCGGGGAGGCTCCCAGCTTGAGACCACCACCCACATCTGGAAGGCAGGCAGCTGCAGAGACTGCAGTCTTTGCAGCCTGAGGTGGGATGGGCCGGGCTGTGGTTTAGAAGTCTGTGAAGTCCCTTTTCTACTTCAAAGAGGTCCCATTCCAGGGCATTAGTGCCTTTTCCATTTCACCCAGCAGCCTCTGGGCCTCTCTACTCTCAGGGCTCTCAGCTCTGTGGGCAGAAGGCCCATGAGGCAAGCCGGGTCTCCTTGCACCCCGCAGAGGATAGGGGTGAACCTGACAGCCCACAACAAGGAGACGGTGCGCCATAGTGACGTGCTCTTCCTGGCCGTGAAGCCGCACATCATCCCCTTCATCCTGGATGAAATTGGTGCTAACATCGAGGACAGGCACATCGTGGTGTCTTGTGCGGCAGGTGTCACCATCAGCTCCATTGAAAAGGTGGGTGCCACGGGCCAGATAAATAGTGCTGCGGAGGGGGTGCAGCATGCGGTCAGGTCAGGCGCTCGCTCTTGGTGTCCGGCTTCCGTACCTGCGCGGTACCTGCGCACAGGGTGTAGCGGCCAAGCCCACGGCAAGAACTCAGGAAATGCCCAGCGGGGAAAGCAGGTCCCTGTACTCACCTCCATGCCTGGGATGAGGACAAACTGCCACCACCGGAGTGACAGAGCTGGTTTCTCTTCCTCTTACAGAAGCTGACAGCGTTCCAGCCTGCTCCCAAAGTCATCCGATGTATGACTAACACCCCAGTCGTGGTACGGGAGGGGGTCACTGTGTATGCCACAGGTACTCACGCTCAGGTGGAGGATGGGAAGCTCGTGGAACAGCTCATGGGCAGCGTGGGCTTCTGCACGGAGGTGGAGGAAGACCTGATCGATGCTGTCACGGGGCTCAGTAGCAGCGGCCCGGCCTACGTGAGCACTGGAGCCATGGGCCGCGGTCGGTCGGGGCTGCGGGCGGTTCCCAGGGCCTCTGTGCACCTCTGACTCTGCTGTACCCTGCTCTGGGTCCCAGAGAGGAGGCTGAGGGTGCAATCTCCCCGCAGGCTTTCACAGCCCTGGATGCTCTGGCCGATGGTGGTGTGAAGATGGGGCTTCCAAGACGCCTGGCCGTCCGCCTCGGGGCCCAGGCCCTCCTGGTCAGTGCTTTGAGATACTGATGGGAGCTGTTCCTTGCTAAACCCAACCTGGGGACACCTGAGAGGGGAGTCGGGGTGTGTTGGTGGCTGAGGACTGTACTCTCTAGAGGCAGGTAGGTGCTTTACTGCCATCAGCTCCTCTTTCTTGTTACAGGGAGCAGCCAAGATGCTCCTGGACTCAGAGCAGCACCCGGGCCAGCTCAAGGACAACGTCTGCTCTCCCGGCGGGGCCACCATCCATGCTTTGCATGTGCTGGAGAGCGGGGGCTTTCGCTCCCTGCTTATCAACGCCGTGGAAGCCTCCTGCATCCGCACGCGGTAGGTTCTCCCGTCGTCCACTACTCCGTCACCCACGCCTGTATGGCAGAATTCGTGGTTTCAAAGGCTTCCTGGCAGTTAATTACTTAGCAGATACCATTGAGCCCTGTCCTGGCCCTGGGCAGGACTTTGGGAGGTTCAAGGTTTCTGGGTCACACTATGCAATGTCTCTAGCTCTTTTTCACTGTCTTGTGAGAAGTGTCTCTCTACATGTGTCCATGGATCTTCTCTGGTCCTGCAATATAGACGTCATTCAGTCTCATCGTCATAGCCAGGGAGCCAGGCTAGAAGGGAGGCTGGGCAGTGTAGGGGGCCTGGTCCAGCCCCTTCTTCATGGCCTTTCCCAGGTTAAACAAATTAGCTAAGATGGCCCTCTTGCTGCTAACAAGCTGTCATCTTAGCTAATTTGTTTAATCTGTCCTAGCTAGGTTCGTGTCTACAGGATAAACCACCAGCCTTTCTTACCTATGGCCACCCACTAGGACACATTCTTAGAGCCGTCTGAGTGCAAATCTGTGAGGCTTGGACATGAGACCTAGCCACCTAGGCCCATAAAGAAAACAGCAGCAGGTTCCTGCCACACGTTGTCACCAGGGTGACCCTGAGTGGTGTGAGAAGTGGCCGTGCAGCTGTATAGGAGTGGGCGGGGTGGCAGGCAGAGGGGGATTGTGGGTGCTGGCATCGCACTCCCCACCAAAGCCGCTGCTGGAACTGTGAGTTCTGGCAGGAGGAGGGGCTCAGAGTCAGTGTCCCATCGCTTTTCTAGGGAGCTGCAGACCATGGCTGATCAGGAAACCGTCTCCCCTGCTGCCATCAAGAAGACGGTACTGGACAAGGTGAAGCTGGACTCCTCTGCTGGGGCCTCTCTGTCTTCTGGCCATGTTAAGCCCCTGCCATGAAACCTGGTCCCAGCAGGCAAGGAATGATTCGCCTGCCAGCCTTCCTCCTGTTCCCTCCTTCCTTTCTTTCCTTTAAGCAGGGTTTTGCACTGTACTCCAGGTTAGCTCTGAGCTATTTATTCATCCCTCACTCTGGTCTTCCGAGTGCTGGGACTGTGGATGAGGGTTAGCACGCCAGGCTCCTCTTATCTTCTAAGATAGTGGCTTGATGTCTCCCAGACAAGACTTGAACTTACGGGCTCAGGGCATACTCTGATTCTAACTCCCGTAAGTACACAACACTTGAGCGACTCAGTTCTTGCTTGAAGCTTCTGTCCTGGTGCTCTCAAACAACACAGAATATCTCCACAGCGGGCCCTTGGCCACAGCCAGGTTAGCCAGGAAAGGGACATCACTTACAACTGGGGACCTCCATTGATACTCAAGGGCCAGCTCAAGACAGCGTGGGGTCTCAGGGCTCCCCCTCTTCAGCGTCCTCTGGAGCTTAGGCCTGTGGGGTCTTTATTCTCCGTAGTTTCAGGGGCAGCTATCTGGCTTAGTCATGGCCTCTTCTTTTCTATGGTGACCGGCTAGTCCCAGACATCTTGTACCTCCTTCTAAGGGCTTAGTGCTTTAGCAATGATCCCACTAGGCATTTGGGAAAAGAACTTCTCAGGTAGCTGACGAAACTCCTGCATGTTCCTCCACTCACCAAATGTTGCTACTTCTCTTCCTATCCTTCCAGTTGAATAAAAAAAAAAAAATCCCCCTAAGCTCCAATTTACAAATTATTTGTCACCTATGGAGAGAGGCCTGTCCATACCGGGGAGTGTGCTACTGAGGGAGGGGCCAGTAACAGGTCCTGGAAAGCTGGCTGCAGCCGGACTGAAGGTCCTACAGAGAACGGAGGCCTACAGAGCCTCAGTGCCTGTGCCATAGCTGACCTGCCTGAAGACTGGCACTATAGGCAGGCCTTGGCACACAGGCATGGTGAGGGGCACCAACCTCTTTAATACCTATCCCTGTAGCTTGCCAAGGGAGATGTTTTGCTGGCTGATTTAGGCTGTGCAAAGCCAAGTTCCTGGTGAGGAGGAAACCTTTTGAGGAAGTGTTAGAATTTCCCAGACGGACAGATTCAAGGGTCATGACTCAGGGAAATCCTGTCTTGAAAGAAAGAAAGAAAGAAAGAAAGAAAGAAAGAAAGAAAGAAAGAGAGAGAGAGAGAGAGAGAGAGAAAAGCATGTGCCACCACCACCCAGGCTGCTTGTTGATTTTTTGTTATTTTTGAGACAAGGTTTCTCTGTGCCCTGGCTGTTCTGGAACTTGCTCTGTAGACCAGGCTGGCTTCTGACTTACAGAGATCCGTCTGCCTCTGCCTCCTGAGTGCTGGGATTAAAAGAGGTGTATGCCACAACACCCGGCATATTTGTTTTTTAAAAAATGTTTTTAAACCAGGTAGTGGTGCAGGCCTTTAATCCCAGGACTCAGGAGGCAGAGGCAGGGGAATCTCTGTGAGTTCAAGGCCAGACTGGTCTACAGAGCAAGTTTTGGGACAGCCTGGGGTACATGAAAGAAACCTTGTCTTGAAAAAGGGAAAAGTTAAACTGTGTGTGTGTACCATGTGCCCTTGGAGGCCAGAAAGGGCATTGAATTCCCTGGAACTAGAGTTAGAGAGTTGTGGACTCCATGTGGGTGCTGGGAACTGAGCTCAGGTCCCCAGAAGGATGAAGGCCACTGCCAGCTACCGTGTCTTCTGGGACTCATAGAGTAGGACACTCCAGAAGATGACTCAGCTCCTCCTAACTGCAGAGCCAACTTTCTAGTTTTGTAATGTTGTTATTTTTGTTTGTTTGTTCTGAGACAGGGTTTCTCTGTGTAGCCCTGGCTGTCCTGGAACTCACACTGTAGACCAGGCTGGCCTCAAACTCAGAAATCCGCCTGCCTCTGCCTCCCAAGTGCTGGGATTAAAGGCGTGCGCCACCACTGCCCGGCTCCTGTAATGTTGTTCTTCTCAACATTAAAGTCTACTAATTCATACACACACACACACACACACACACACACACACACACACACATTTTTTCCTCCTGAGACAGGGTTTCTCTGTGTAGCCCTGGCTGTCCTGAAACTCCCTCTGCTGACCAGGCTGGACTCAAACTCAGAGACTGGCCTGCCTCTACATCCTGACCACTGGAATTAAAGGATAAAAGATGTCCACCACTATGCCCACCGAAAGTCTACTTTTGCTTTGTTTATTTGTCCACTAATTCCAATACTAATCTTGTACAGAAATGTTTAGAATGCCTAGGTGCCCTCACTGTAGTATAATCAAGGCGACACACACAGTCACCCCTCATATACCAGCTTTTGGAGCTGTAGCAGCAACAGACCTTACAGAGGCCAAGAGTGCTCATGCTTCATTTAGAAGTCACTGAGCATGGAGACAGATGAGGTGCCCACCTCAAACGGTGATATCTACAAGCTGCCTTAGTTACTTTCTATTGCTGCGACACAATACCATGACCAAAACACAAGGAGGGGAGGAGAGGATTTATTTGGTTTTCACTATCACACTGCTGTTCATCACTGAAGGAAATCAGGACAGGAATTCAGACGGGGTAAGACCCTGGAGGCTGGAGGGTGCTGCTGACTGGCTTGCTTCCCGAGGCTGGCTCAGTCTGGTTTCTTCAGCACCTAACCCTGGGTGGGAACCACTCACAATGGGGGCTTCACAGCAGGATCTGCCTCCTCACTTCCCAGCTTTCCCTGCACGGTTCAGAACCGATGGCGGTCGAGACAGGAGGGTTGGAAGACAGAATCCAGCCGTGCTAAGAAACAGTGCCAGAGGCATGGGGACCAGGAGGTTTGAGTCACTGCCCAAGAGCTGGTTGTACTGATGCTGTGTGGCACATTGGGTTCCCTGGAGACCTCTTGAAGTACCACTTGGCAAAAAGAGCCTTGTTTTCGAGATTCATGCAATGAGCCCAGTAAGCCTCTGTTCTCTGAGATCCAGCTCCTTCCTTCTTCACTATTCCCAGGGACAAGAGTCCCGAGCCTGTCTGGTGAGGCATGTCTGCCCTTCACCAGTGATCACACATGCGCCGGGGGCTTGTTTCAGTACGGACTCCACTTCCCTTTAGCACCCCCTCCGTGAATATAAGCACATTACTCTGCTCTACACGTGTAAGACCTTATCTATCCCAAGGAAGACTCTGAAGCCTGAGTCAGCTCCTGAAATGACTCAGGATGACATCTTACACCAGCTTCAGTGTTAACCCCAGAGCCCAGGGCTCTCTCCCGCGAGGAAGCAGCTCCACACCACAGCCGCACCATCTCCTGGACAGTCGATTCATCTTCTGATTATTCCTTCTAGCCCCTTGTGGTCCTGGGTGTGTGCGCTCCCAAACTTTGCTCCAAGACTAGGTTCCTATGACTGCTGGGCAAGGAATGGGGAGTGAGACCACTCCCTCCCTGAAAGTGGAAAACCTTAGTAAAGATGATTCACAAATTATCTCTCTAATGTGTGAATGAAGGCCAGGCTCAATGCTGCGAGGACGAGGATGTAAGGCGGGTGTAGCTGTGTTTTGCTACTTTATGGATTCTTTCTTCACCCTTCCCTACCCCTTCTATTCCACCCTTTCAACCCCTTAACACCAGGTAAGAGAGAAAAAAACAGAGTGGAAAGAGATCCCCGAATATAGTCAGGGGCCAGCAAGGGAGCGACATCATAATCAGACTACTTCCTGCTGATTAAGGGTATCAAGTTCCTTGGGGCAACTTTGATCTTCACCATAAGGATATCTAATTTCTTCTTGCCTGTTCTTTGAGCACGACCACTTAAGTAACCGAGACTAACAACAACCAACCAACCAACAACCCATTTCATGGGGAACCTAGCATTTATACACCCTCTGAAAAGTCCCCAGAATTTCAAACATCACACAATCACAGAAACTATCTGTAGTTGGCAAACTCACGCCCCTCTAGAGCATGAGACAAATCATAATCAGCTGCTGCGGACAATCTGGAGCAGCCCCGTATCCCACACCAGGGATTAAAATGAAAACACATTCCCTTAATATTTCTGTGGTTTTCAAAGAAGCCAAAACCCCTAAACTGTCACTCCTGGGGGTGGGGGGGTTGGAACATCAGTGGGAATCAGCGTCTTGACTGCTGCCCTTTAACAGTCACCCCGTGACCCACGGCCGGTGCTTCCTGATGATACCTGAGCAGGTGGCAGGGACGAGGAAGAGCATGTAAAAGGACAAGTCCTGATGTGAATCTCAATGTCCTGCCAGGTCACCTGCTGGTGAGGTCTCCATAGCCCAATGCTATACTCACCCTTCCAGTCCCTCTTAGCAGCATGAAGGAAGTGGCTCAGGGGTCCTCCCTTGGACCAGCACGGAGTGATGAAGATACAGTACACAGAGATACACCAGGCCGCTGACCTAGTATCTGCTGGTGTGCGTGTGTGTGTTGAGGGTTGGGCTGTGGTCTAGTGATTATTTGCCTCACACGTGTGAGATCCCTAACACTGGATCCCTGGGTTAGATCCCTGGGTTAGATCCCTAACACTGGGCGGGGGTGGGGTGGGGAAGTTAAGGGCTTGCCAATCAAGATGCATGCCTGGAGTCCCAGCTAACTTTTTTTTTTCTCCTCTCTGTTTTCTTGAGACAGGACTTCTCTGTGTAGCCCTGGCTGTCCTGGAACCGGCTTTTATAGACCATGTTGGCCTTGAGCTCAGAGACCCACCTGCCTCTGCCTCCTGAGGACTGGGATCAAAGATTAAAGGCCTGTGCTAACATGTCTAGCAAGTCTCAGTTACTCTTGACTGCAAGGCTTTGCAGCTAGTCTGGGAAATAAACAACAACAAAAACAACCAAAAACCATGGAGACCGTCGGAGCTCGTGGCCGTGGTCCCAGCATTTAGGAGGCTGAAGCAGGATGCTGACCTACAGAGCCTACAGACTAAGACCCTATCTCACAACTAGAACAAGAACAAAGGGAGAGAAGATGAAGATAAGTAACAGAAACCCAGAGGACATGTCTCAGGGGTTTTTATTGCTATGAAGATACACCACGTCCTCAGCAACTCCTCTAAAGGAAAACATCTCACTGGGTCTGGCTTACACTTTCAGAGGTTCAGTCTATTATCATCACAGAAAGAAGCAAGGCAGCGTTCCGGTAGACACAGTGCTGGAGGAGGAGTATCTCAGAGTTCTGCATTCTGATCCGAAGGTTATAGGAAACTGTAAGCCACACACAGGACATAGCTTGAGTATGTAAGACCTCAAAGCCTGTCCCCACAGAGACACACTTCTTTCAACAAGACCACACCTCCTAATAGTGCCACTCCCCATGGGCCAAGCATTTAAACACAGGAATTTATATGGACCATTTCTATTCAAACCACCACAAGGCATAAGGAGTAATTCTCTGTATTCTGAGACTCTGGCTACAGCCAGTGAGAGATAAAGACACACTCCCCCAAAGAAATACAATGTAAAGAACTACTTTTTGAGGCAGGGTGTGGTGGCACAGGCCTTTAATCCCAGTTCTAGGGAGGCAAAGGCAGTCGGATCTCTGAGAGTTTGAGGCCAGCCTGGTCTAAACCTTGTCTCAAGAAACCAAATTTGTCTGAGTGAATTACAAAGAAAACACACAGCCCCGCCTCTAGCCTGCTTACCCCTTTTTCGCGGTCGCCTATCTTACAGAAAGAGTCACCTTTTCTCGATTCCTGGAGAAGGTCAAATAGAAAGTTCAGAACCTCGAAATGAAAACTTGATCCCTCCTACTTTCCTTCTTTTTTACCTTTTCAACAGCAGCTCGAAGTCTTCTCACAGAAAAAGTAGCAGCAAAATGCACCCAAAGTAGTTTTAAATGCGGCAGAAAAGGGTTGGGAAAAGTACACCACTCTTAAAGTGCATGCACACTACCCGAAGAAACGGTCCACGGCTGCAGGTGAAGCCCCTAGCACCCACTCGAGATTAGAATCATTAGTGGGCGTCCTTCAAGCCCTCGTGTCATCTTGGATATTTTGGGGATCTGAGCTGGAGTCGGAGCTGTGCCCCTCAACACCCGCGTCCTTCTCAGCCTGCTGACCCATTTAGAATGAGGACATCGTAGCAGAATGGGGTAAGGAATTAAAACCACTGTGTCACATCTTCAAAACAGCAAGTAGGTTCCCGGGTGGTGACGCTCGTCTGTGATTCCTGCTCTTAGGGGGCCGAGGCAGGAGCATCTCCGGGATTTGAAAGCCAGTCAGCTCGCTGTACACTGAAACTCTGCATCCAAGTGAACAAAATCAAACAAACCCGAAAATACCCACGCAGGTTCTGTCCCATAGACCTCGGTCTGAGTCGGAGTGGAGATCGGGAGGGAGCTAGACGTATCCGAGTCGGGGCCACGAAAAAAGAAAACAGCACTCAGGACCTGACTTGGCAGGAGCCCGGCCAGCCGGGCGAGCGCCCGGACTACTCCCGCGAGACATCGCCAGGGCGCGGCGGGCGTTGCCAGGGGCGACGGCGCGGGGCTGCGCAGGCGTGGTGGGGGCGCGCTCGCCTTGCTGCCGCCTCGCCTTTCCCTTTAAGCTTAGGCCAGCCGCGTCGCCGCTTCATGAATGGAACCCACGTGACCAAACATCATGTGACGTCTGAGGAGCGGCGGCGGCGGCGGCGGATTCTGAGCCCGGTCCGGCCCGGCCTTCCTAGCGCGCTTGGCCCGGCCCGCGCAAGCGGCCAGTCCTCCTAAGCCCCCGGCCCGGACCCTTGGCGCCCGCCCCAACCCCGCGCAGCCCCGGAGCGCGCGCGCGCGGCCCCGCCCCAGCCCCGCCTTGGCCCGCCCGGGCCCGCAGTGTGGTGAGTGCGCGGGGCTGGGGCGGGCGGCGGGGCCTGGCCTCGGGGTTGCGGCGCACGGGACGGCGGCGCGTGCCTCGGTTTCCCCGCCAGTCGGAAGCCGGCTGTTGGCCGGTGCCACCCCGGAGCCGGTGGACCGGGCGACCGCGAGGCTGGGGACGAGCGTGCGCGCGGCGGCGGACCCCGGGTGCCCTGCGGGGGGCGCGATTTAAGGGCGAGGTGCGCGCGTCTGCCTGGGTCAGCGGGTGGCCGCACCGAGCTGCTGACTCATCAGGTGTCCGTCGGCTTCCGCGCGGGCGGGGTCGCGCGCGGGCCCACAGGGGAGGCGGCGGGGAGACCCTGCTGCGCAGCTTGGGCTCGCCACGCGTGTGCGAGCCCAGCGGAGACGTGCTGAGTCATCAGCATGAGGTCACTCGGTGCTCCTGCTGACGCTGGGCCAGGGCGGGGGGCCCGGGCCGGCTATCGGCCCGTCTAGTCGGGAGGCAGGGCTAGATCCGGGCGGTGAAGGTCGGGCCAGGATCCGGGTCGTGTTTAAGTTTGACGGACCTGTGAGTTGGAGGCAAAGGCCCCGAAAGAGGCATTGCAGGGGCGCGCCGCAGGTTTCTCCCGGGGTGGAAGGTAAAGTCCCAGGCTTGCGCATCCTTCCCAGGCACTTGGGCTCCTGGCCCGGGTCCCACAACTGGGGCAGTTCCCCAAACTGGGAGACCGATCGCTGTACGCTGAGGGGAGGAGCTTAGGTGGGCCGAGCCAGCTCGTCTGGGAAGCAAGCTTTCCTTCTCAGTGACCCTGAATGGCCAGGCTGCGTCGGTCCTGGATGGAGAAGACCGGGAGGCAGGGGACAAGGATGTGTGGCTTTAAAGAAGCTCGGACAGTTCTAGCCAGCTTAGGCGAGCAAAGGGTGGATCTAGGCAGCTGGTGGGAGTTTTGAGGTGCAACCCTGGAGTGGAAGATGGTCTATTTATCCCAATGTTACTCCTCTCAGAAAAGTTTGGGGTCCCACTGTTGCCTGAAGTTACCAAAAAGCGTGTGCCCTGATGTGTGTCTGGAGACTCTTGGGAAGTGACAGCTTGTGCGGGGTGTGGCTGAATGGCTGTTTACTGATTTCGTCTGTCGTGAAGGTTCTTGAACTCTTACTCTGTATTGCTTTCCTTGCCCGGGGAATCATATCTAGACTACACTTACCTTGTGGCTTGTGCTAAGGGATGACCTCTCAACACTCAGCACACTGAGCCCTGAGGATGCTTGTGGGTGCGGTGTTTTCATTTGGGGTGGAACGTTATGCCCTGTGAAACTTCAGGGTCCCAGAAAAGTGTTAAACTCTGGGGGTACTATGCTTCAGTGAACGTAACGTTTCAAGTTCTTTTCAAATAATGCCAGTCTCTGAAGGAGGGAAGACCTAATGGGGTCTCCTGCATTGAGGTTTACAGGCAAGGTTGAGTAAGGAAGGGTCACTGTCTTGCTTGAGACTAGTATCCAGATTGTCCAGTGTGAGAGGACAGAGGTGCCCGAACCTTTTGTTTTCTGTCGGTCTGAATGGGTGGTCCAGAGTCCCTGGTGCCTTGAGACTGTCCATAGCTGTGGCTGCTTGGAAGGCTGAGTTGGGAGGCAGCAGGTCCAGATCAGCTTCTCAGGGCTTCTTCCTCAGGCTCTGGAAAGCTGTCTGGACTGTATCCTTCAGCACAGCCGTCCCCAAAAACTGTCTGCCTAGTCACTGTGTGTCCCTAGGTTTGCAGAAGCCAGGCGGGTAGCTGGAAGCGTTGACCTGAGACCTGCCCTTCCCCCTTAAGCATGTCTGAGTATACACATGCTCATTTGCGCGCGCGCGCACACACACACACACACACACACACACACACACACCTTTGATCAGGAGGCAATTGGCTGCACTTGTGCTGCGTTCAGGCCTTTGGTGGAGGATGAAATCTGTCGAGGAGGCACTTTTCAGCCCCGGCCGCCATGCTCTGCACTTTTCTGTGTGATCTCAGGAAATCACCGTTTTGAGCTCAGCAGTCTATAAGGGAAGCTGCTGCCAGGACCGGCCCCTCACCTCCTTGTGCTCCCAGTGTGAGTATAGGGCCAACTCATAAGAAAGATAGATGCCCTTCAGACCTCTAGATCTGAGTTCTGCCTTTCTCTTTGATCTAGCAGGACTCTTGCCTCTGGAAATGCTCTCGTAATCTAGTCCTGTCGAAGTGTCTCTGGTTTGCCTGCTCAGTGTTTGCATGTAGCCACACCTCCAGTTCAAGGCTAAGGCTAGTGAGAACGTTAGTGCTGCCCTGGCTCACACTTCAGTTGTTTCGATAAGGTGGACCAACTCCCCACCCAGCACATTCTTGCCTGAAGTGCTCACAGCCTTCAGCCTCCTGAAAGAGACCTGCAACAGCCTCACCTGCAGGTCCCTCCTCATTTCCCTGCATCTACCTGGAAAGGAGAGGATGGACCTACCCGTGGGACTGCTGGGTTTTGGGCTAAGTGGGGATTCCCAGCCTAAGTATACAAAAATGTCCTTGGCAAGGCTTTGGAAAGCTGCAGACGAGATTGAGCCTAGAGCAGCGGCTGACTGTAGGAGGTAGCTGTTTTGCTTTTGTTCCCTGGCCCTGTGGTCACTGACCCTAGGCAGAGAGCCAAAGACCAGTCAGTGACCCAGAGGGGCTGGCTCTTGCCTACTTCCAGCTAACAGTGCTCTTCCTCTGCTGATTGTGGGAGCCCTTGTGAAACACCCTGTGTCGGGTGGGGCAAGAGTACAGGATGCTGCAACCCAGCCACAGGATGGTTACCCCATCTGTAAAGGAGATGGACGGGGAGGACTGGAGGGGCCTGGGCTCCGCTCCTCCCAGCCGGATTGCCTGCTACCTGGAAGGTGAGAGGATTCCCAGTCAGCCGGTTAGAACAAACCTGGTCCTCTGCCAGAATGAGGCAGGAAGCAACCTCCTGAGTCCCAGAGGGAGAAAGGGCTTTCTTTTGTCCTGGGTCAGTTTAGGGAACATACATGGGAAGTAAGACCTTGGAATACAGGGTCCCTGTCTGACCCTTACTTGCTGCCGGTCCCATCTCCCGGGAAACTGCTGGCTGGTGGGAAACTGCTGGCTGGCCAGAGGACCGGGAGACCAGCTCAGGAAGGGAGGGAGGCGATGCGCTGAGTCAGCATGACTCGCCAGGAACAGGGCGCTCTGGGGCAGCACTGGGGTTATTTTTAAAGCTCAGCTTCCTTCTAGGCTCGCCCCTCCTGCAGCCCAGACCTTCTAATCTCTCTGCTTGCTCCCTTTGTCTTCTGCCTTCACTGCTGCTCCTTCCCTGGGGAAAAACCCCTCCCGACCTCCTACCTGCCTCTCTAGGGCAAGGGCCCTCGGAAGCAGCCGAGCTCAGGTCAGGTGAGGGGCGAGGTGCTGTGGGCCGAGCGCCCCGCAGCAAGCTCTTCCTGCTGGGGTGTGAAAGTCTCAGGGTCCTGACCTCTGCTCTGTGTCTTGCAGAGTGCCTGCTCAGTGTGTCCCCCGGGTTATGACGACCCCCAATAAAGGAAACAAGGCCTTAAAGGTGAGTGGAGAGGCTGGGCTCGGGGTGTGACGGACTGGGCGTTCCTACTCTGCCGTGACCCTGTGTGCTGTGCCACTCCAGGTGAAGCGGGAGCCAGGCGAGAATGGCACCAGCTTGACCGATGAGGAGCTGGTGACCATGTCGGTGCGGGAGTTGAACCAGCACCTGCGAGGCCTGTCCAAGGAAGAGATCATCCAGCTGAAACAGCGCCGACGCACGCTCAAGAACCGGGGCTACGCGGCCAGCTGTCGCGTGAAGCGGGTGACGCAGAAGGAGGAGCTGGAGAAGCAGAAGGCAGAGCTACAGCAGGAGGTGGAGAAGCTGGCCTCAGAAAACGCCAGCATGAAGCTGGAGCTTGACGCGCTGCGCTCCAAGTATGAGGCCCTGCAGAACTTTGCCAGGACCGTGGCCCGCAGCCCCGTGGCCCCAGCTCGGGGGCCCCTTGCTGCTGGCCTGGGGCCCCTGGTCCCTGGCAAGGTGGCTGCCACCAGCGTCATCACGATAGTGAAGTCCAAGACGGATGCTCGGTCATAGGGACACGTGCAGTTGCCAGGCAGGTCTTTGAGGGGCCACTAGGCGCGTGGCAAAGTTGGCAGCCCCGTCCCTCTTCCTGTTTTCTCCCTTCCTTTCTCCTCTCCCTTCCCTCTTTCCTTCCCTGCAAAGCACAACCTGCACCCAGGGGCTCCCGGCTGAGCCCCCTTGATCATTGTTGTTGTCGCGCCTGTGTTTTGTACGTTGGGATCGGTCAGTTCGACAGTGATGTTGGGTTGCCCTAACCTTTGTACCAAGGCCATGCGGGCTAGGAGGCCAGGGTGGGCGCTGTGGGACGGGACAAGCGTGCACGTGGGTGAAGTGCACTGGGCTTGGGTCTGCCCTCGTCTCCCTGGTGGTCTGCGGTGGGACTTGAGCGCTTTCTCTTCAGATGTCCAGTGGGGTCTCTCAGCTTGATCCAGAAGGAGGAAATGGGCGCTGCCCTGAAAAGTGCTTATGTCTTGAAGCCCCTGGGTGGACAGGCCACCAGCCTGGGCACTGGGGCAGGAACCATGGTGCTGGAGCCTGGCACAGTGCACCGGATAAGACCAAATCGCTGGCCATGAGTGTGGGCGGAGGCGTGTCAGTGTGTCCTGCGGTGGGTCTGGTGTCACTGTTTACATGACCTATTTGTGTGGTTATATAGCCCTTTATTTAAAAGAGAAGTTCCTTTTACGGAGTTATTAAATTATATGTTTAAGAGCTAAAAAGGAAAAAAAAAGCTGCAGAGTATTTATAAAATTGTCTTAAAAAACAAAAACAAAAAAACATTTGACCTTATAAATGGAAAAGGGAAGAAAGTATAGTAGAAACTTTGCTAGTTTAAAAAAAAATCCCTTTCTTGTAAACCTGGGGACAGCTCTGTGGCTGTTGGAGTTTAGTTTTTATACACAGAGTTATCAGACATTACTTATAAAACTTAGTTTAAAAAAAGAAAAAAGAAAAAAAAAAAGCCAAGCTTCGAGCCGGCCAGAGGCTGACCTCTTTGGTATCTCTTTTGCAATTGTACCGAAAGTGACTTACTCCTCTGCCCTTCCTGCTTCCGTCTTGCCGGTGCCGTGGTGTTGTCCGTGCCTGGTGAGGTTTTGTGCAGCCGTAAAGTGCTGGTGCTTCTGGTGACCTTTGACCTGTGGCTGTCCCTGTGTTTTGTGTGTGTGTGTGTGTGTGTGTGTGTGTGTGTGTTGGATTTCGTTGCTGTTCTGCTTCTGCTGGCTTGCTGGGCCCAGGCAGAGCGTACTCCGCCGGAGTACAGAGAACTGCCTGTCGGCTCACGTTCTGCTGCACTCGTCCATTTCCTCTGCCACGTGGTCCGTCTGAGCCTTGGCTTGGCATTGTGGGTCTAGGGCTTGGGTAAAGGCAGCGGCAGAGTTAGTGAAGTCGGGAGCTATCGGCCCCCATGCTGCTTCCACATCCACCACCTCTGGCCCTGGGTGGTGACTTTGCAGGGACCAAGGTGTCACTGTGGGTGCCCACAGGGCTGTGGCCTACCTGTCCTTGGATGTCTTCCTTCGGGCCTCAGCTTAGTTCCTAGAGGCTTCACTGGGGCCTCTGCTGGGCCTCCCCAGGGGCCTGCCTTGTGGGTTGGGAGTCCTGTCACTCACGTGTTTCTGGAACCCCGTTCTGTGGGGTGTTGTTTCCCAGGCAGATTGGTTGGGGGCTCCACCAGGGGCAACGATTCTTCCCTGTGTCACTGTGAGAGCTGGAGGCCTCCACCATGCCAGACAAGGGCTTTGGCCCTTGGGCCAGGTCTGTTCTTCCCCAGTGTCTGCCTCTCTTGGCTCTGGGCCCTTATTCTGCCTCCTTCAGGATCTGCGTCTTCCCGGGATCCGCTGTTCGACTTGGAGGTGCTTCTCTGCAGGTTCCCAGCCTGCCTCCTCACCCCAGCTTTCCAGTGGAGGCTGCCCACCTTCCGGGCTTGGTTCAGGAAGCTCCTCGTAGGCGGATACCCACCTGCAAGAGGCTACATCCCTGTGGTCACAGGGCCTGTGGCCTCCTGCTGACATAGCTGCTGTCTTCTCTGGGGGCCCTGGATCCCTGAAAAGCACAGATATGTGGTCTGGTGAAAGGAAAGACTGTGGCCTGACGGGCCTTTACCTCGTAGGCAGCAGGATTTTCACTCAGTTTGACACAGCATGCAGGGCTCTGGGAGCAGGGCCTCTGCCACCTGGCATTTTGGTGGGCTGCTTAGGCTCAAGGTGCTCAGACACTCCCACTGATGCCTGAGTCGGATGAGTGGAGATCTGGACTGTTGACTCTGTTACCAGGTGACCTCGCCCCCTCCCTTTGGCTCTTTAACTGGTACCCAGAGGAGTTGCTGATGCCGACGGTGGCAGCAGAGCTAGTGTGGATTATGCCCGTGCCTAGAGGAGGAGAGGGACAGGCTTTCTGAACTTTTTGGTCCTGGCTGCGCTGAGGTGTATAGCTGAGGATGGCCCTCTGTGCATAGGTCCAGCCTGCTGTGAGGATGAGGAAGAAGAGGCCGAGGCTGATGTGAACAGGAGTGGTAGGTCTCTGCTTCTGAACAGGATAGAGCCATGCTCGAGGCTTTCAGGTTTGCCCCATCCGCTTCTCGAGTCTGGGAGCTTTCCCTGGTGAGCCAGCCCTGCAGCTCCACCCCATCCCCTTGATTTCCTGACAGTAAATCCTGTGTCCAGTTGTGACTGTTGGCTGTTTTTCTGATCATTGTTAATTCCGATTTCCTACTGTGAGGGTGTTTGACTTTCTGACACAGCGAATGGAGAGCTTGGGCTGATGCTCAAACTTCTCCGCTAAGTAAACCGTAATGTGTGACTTCCCTCCTACCTTGACTTGGCCTGACTGCTTCCTTGGACATGGGCACTCAGATTTCAAAGAAAACCCGCAGGAGATGGGTCAGTTTCCTCTGTAGAGTATGGTCCCCGAGAGTCCTCCCCTCCGTTGTGTCCAGCTGCCTCTCTGGGTGTTGTACCATCCGCTCAGGGAGTCATGGCAGCACTGAGTTAGTTACACAGGGTCACTACCATCACCAGGCTGTCTGTCCTCAGTTCATCTTCAGGTCTGTGTGTGCTCTGGGTTAGCTACAGCCTTGGTGTTCAGGGCCAGGGTTTGCAGTCGTGATAAGAAGCCACAGCCCACTTGGAGATGGTGAGGCCTCTTCCCTGCTCCCTCCCTCTCTGGTGTGGCCACAGCTGGGACGTCCGAGCCACAGCCTGCTACACTGTTTCCGCTCTGGGATCTTCTCAGTTACTTTTTTAGGCTGTGGTTTGGTGAAAGGAACCAACACATTAACGATCCCGCCCCCCCAGAAGCCACTGAATAATTCTTGGCATGTTTTCTCTGCCGTTGGCTGCCTGGTTTGGGAGCAGTTGTGGAGAAGAGGACAGAATCCGCACCGTGGAGGCATGGATGTGCGGGAGCTGCTCACAGCTTGCCTGTTGCTGGCGTGTGCCCTGGGTGTGAGCTGTACCTGCTGGGCCAGCCGCTCACACGTGGACCCTGCCCCTAGAGCAAGTCAGTAGCACGGGTGTCTCTGGAAGTGTCCCTGATAGATTTCCTTGTTCTCTGTGGCCCCAGTTGGGCTTTTGGTCCCTCCAGCAACTTCATGCCCCAACCCCACCTTTCCTCCCATTCTCTGTCCGCTAGTCTCTGAAGCCTTTAACCAAATGGGAATGGGTACAGAAAGCCTTCTCCTGGCAACTTAGGGCGACAGGACAAGGGCTATTGTGTGTCCAGCTCTGTTGGTCTCCTGGTGCTGAGAGGTGTGTCCAAGCAGAGTTGATCAGCCCCTGCCTGCCCTGCAGGGCTGAAGCCAGGGGGAGGTTAGTACAGAGTACCCTACATGGGGTGAGGGTCCTTAAACATCCAAGTGAGGAGGGGCTGTGGTGTGGCTGCAAGGTGAGACCCTGTCTCCTGCACCTGGGTAGGGCCATCGGGGGTCTGGCTGCAAGGTGTGGCCTGGACTTCGCATCAGTGGAGAGCGGCCTGGCCTCAGCAGGCAGCAGCCTTGGTGCCCACCCGTGCCCTGCGCAGTATTTATTGCTAAATTATTGTCCAGGAGGGGAGGCACTGGGCCTGGCCCCCCGGGTATTTATTGCTGTACATAGTGTATGTTTGTGATATATAAGGTTTTCTTTATTTTGTATATGATCAATAAACGCCTTTTAAAGAGATCTGGTGGTATTTCTTTGAAACCCGAAGGAGCAAGGGAGAGACCAGGGTGGGAAGGGCGAGCCGGAAGGGGTGGGGAGGGCCGGGCGCGCGCATGCGTCTCTGTAGCTGCCGGATGAGGCGGAAGCGGAAGCCGGAAGCGCAGTCAAAGGAGCGATGGCAGCCGGTGGCGGTCTGAGCCGCTCGGAGCGTAAAGCCGCTGAGCGGGTCCGGAGGCTGCGGGAGGAGCAGCAGCGGGAGCGCCTCCGCCAGGTAAGCCACCGCCGTGCCCGTGCCCGCGCCGGCGCGTGCGGCCGCTCACCTCCTGCTCCCGCAGGTGTCACGCATCCTGAGGAAGGCGGCTGCCGAGCGCAGCGCGGAGGAGGGCCGGCTCTTGGCTGAGAGCGAGGACCTGGTGACCGAGCTGCAGGGTCGGAGCCGGCGGCGGGAGGGCCTGAAGCGCCGCCAGGAGGAGGCGAGTCGCGGGCCGCGGGTGCTGGGCGCTGGGCTGTGCGCTGTGGGCGGGCTGCAGCCCCAATAACCAGCTCTGGCTCCTGTCAGGTGTGTGATGACCCAGAGGAGTTGCGGAGGAAGGTCCGCGAACTGGCCGGAGCTGTCCGTAGTGCCAGACACTTGGTTGTCTACACAGGCGCTGGAATCAGCACGGTAAGCGAGGGCCCGCGCCATGCTTCGGGTGCGGGGCGCCCCCTTCTGGGACACAAACTTGGGCTGTACAGTGCTGGACTTCAAATGCTCGCTCACCTTTGAAATAACTTCAAGGTGTCCTTCCTCGGAGAGCCGAAACAATTCCAGATTTAAGATTTAACTAAGGCAAAGTGACAGTGGTGGCACATGCCTTTAGTCCCAGCATGGGAGACAGGAGGATCTTGTTTAAGTTCAAGACCAGCCCGGTCGGTCTGCATAGGGAGTTCCAGGTCAGCCAGGGCTAAAGAATAAGTCAGTCAATAAATAATAATGTAGCTAAGTCAAAGAGTTTCGGAATGCTTAATTTCTGACAGCCAGTCAAACACGGAACAGTAGTGGGGCATAGTAGCCCACTGCCTGCTAATGCCTTCTCCCTTAGAGTGGAGACAGATTGACTGATGCACATGGTGTCGACAAACTGGGGCCCCAGACTTTCTCCTGAGCCTGTACTCCTTGAAGAAAGATAAATGGAAAACCAGGGTCGAGTCCCAAATCTCCAATCTCAGGAATCAGAAGGTAGAACCTGGTAGAGGAGGAAGACCAAGATCAAAATCTCGAGACCAGCCTGGCTCAAAACTTGATGCAAAACCCTGTCTCAAAAAAAAAAAAAAAAGACAGAGTCACAGTAGAACAGGTACATTGTAAAAATGCTGTACTCTTGACTCTGAGAGCTTCCCTGGGAAAGCTGAGGGGAGACTAGCTTCGAACTTGAATGCTTGACCCAGGTGAACTCAGACAGTCTCTATTCTGAAGGAGCCCTAAGGTAGTCTGGAGAGATGGCTCAGTGGGTGGCGTGCTCCAGGCGCAGTGGGAGAGTTGGTGAGAAGGCTCACTGATTAAGTAGCCACTTGCTACCGCCTGGTGCCTGACCGCCACAAGGTGCCTCCTGACTTTACTTGTGCATCCGTGACACACTTGCACGACGTCCCTTTCCACAAATGTGTTAAGGAAAGGAAATTTAAGGTGGATGGTGAGATCCATACACTGACACATGTAATGCACGCCTCTACATGTGTGTGCACACATGCAAATACGTATACAAACACGTATACAGACAAAAGGAGACCTTTGTTACGAAGGTAGCATCCGACAGTCATAAGCACACAGGTACAGTGCAAACCAACTACAGGGTCAGACACAAAATTCTTAGAGCTGGGAAGCCCTCGTGTGGCCTTGCTGCTGTAGTGGCATCGAGTAGGGCTCTGCAGGGAAATGTGAGGGCAGGAAGCATGACAGACAGACAGACAGACAGACAGGCAGACAGATAGCAATGACCCAGGAGCAATGTCAGGAGCATTTGCTGCTCTGCCACAGACATCTAGGACACAAGCATTTGGGGCCTAGCCATTCATAGCTGTGTGAGGATCCAGTTAGGACTTTACAGCAGTAACTCTTCAAACCTGGTGACAACTAGGTACCACTTGCAGCCCTTAAATGTGGTCGAAGCACCTCAATGTATTGGAATCTCCCGCCGGGGTGGGTACTTCTCTGACCTGAAGCAACAGTGTATACAGGGCTTCCCCCGCCAGGATCCTGATTCCCGGCTTCTAGATGGTTTTTAGTATAACCCTGTCCTGCCCAGACAGGACAAGAAAGTCATTTGGATAGAGAGAAAGAGCCATTCTGGGGTACATCCCACTTGGGGGTCAGACACTAATCTACAGGCATGTCCTCTATGGGGCATTGTGCAGTACCTGTGGTATCTTTTGTGTCCAAATGCGCAGGCAGCTTCTATCCCAGATTATCGGGGTCCTAATGGAGTGTGGACACTGCTTCAGAAAGGAAGGCCGGTGAGGTGAGCACGTCACAGCTTCCCCCGTGGTTAGGGAAAAGCCGCGTCCGTCAGGCAGCCCTTTCACGTCCGTCCCCCCAAACCCTACAGAGCTGCTGACCTGAGCGAAGCAGAGCCCACCCTCACCCACATGAGTATCACCCGCCTGCACGAGCAGAAGCTGGTAAGAAAGCCAGCGGCAGCAGGGCGGGGGCGGGGTGGGGCGGGGTGCGCCCTCACTCCCAGCGCAAAGGCAGGGGGATCTCTGAGTGAGTTCCAGGACAGCTAGGGCTACACAGAGACATCCCGTCTTGGAGAAACAAAAACAAAAGAACAAACAAAGACAAAATGCTGGAAAGAACCCAGAGCTGTCGCTCAGCGCCCCAGGGAGAAGCCACCCCGCCTCCTAGTCAGACCTGTGATGAACAGTCCAGGAGCTCACCCCCTCTCCGCTCCCTGCCCTGCTTTTTCTCCAACAAGAGTAGCTCCTGAGTTCAGCTTCCCAGTCAGGGTCTTTAGACACCAGCCTAGCTTCAGAGGAGGCTTGTCAGGAGCCTCCAGAGATCGGCTGAGCAAACGGGGAGGCCTTGGGGATGGGGGGGCGGGGGGGAGGAACATGAAAGAACGACCCAGGAAGTCATTGATCCACTGTGGCTGGCCGGTGTGGGTGTGGCCGGTGCTGCCAGCTGTCCCTCAGCTTGCAGGAGCAGGACAGATATATGTGTGTCCTCCTGCCTGCTCCCAGTACGTCCGAGTTAGGGCAGGAGAACATGGCACCATTCTACCTTAGGGCTCTCCTTGTTTGGGGAACCTCGTCCCCCATCCAGACTGGGCTCAGAAGAATTCTCCTGCCGCGGGGCGCTTCCTCTGTCCCTCACCACGTTCTGTCTTCCAGGTACAGCACGTGGTGTCTCAGAACTGTGACGGGCTCCACCTGAGGAGTGGGTTGCCACGAACCGCCATCTCGGAGCTCCACGGGAATATGTATATTGAAGTGAGCAGTGCCCAGAGGGCCCCGGGGCCCGGGTGACGGGCGGACCCCGCTTACCGCGCCCTGTCTCTCCCAGGTCTGCACCTCCTGCATCCCCAACAGAGAGTACGTCCGGGTGTTTGACGTGACCGAGCGCACTGCCCTTCACCGACACCTGACAGGCCGGACCTGCCATAAATGTGGGACCCAGCTTCGGGATACGATTGTGCACTTTGGGGAGAGGGGGACCTTAGGGCAGCCTCTGAACTGGGAGGCCGCGACTGAGGCTGCTAGCAAAGCAGACACAATCCTGTGCTTAGGGTCCAGCTTGAAGGTATGTGCTGACGGTACCATGAACTCACTGTGGAATGAGCACACTACTGGCCTGCCTCCCCAGAGCAATCAGCCATTAGCGAGCGGGCCGTAGACTTGAGTCGTAATCATCCTCCTCTACTGTGTTGTGTCTGCCCACTGGAACAGGTACTAAAGAAGTATCCCCGCCTCTGGTGCATGACCAAGCCTCCAAGCCGTCGGCCCAAACTCTACATCGTGAACCTGCAGGTAACAAGGGGTGCTCGGAGCTCCCTCCCCAGCCCCGGGCCTTCGATGGGAAGAGCCAGGGAATGTCTTGTACAGGTTCAAGTGTGTTCCTGGGGAGGGGTGACCCAGGCCCTCATCTGCCTCTCTTGTCCTCAGTGGACCCCGAAGGATGACTGGGCTGCCCTGAAGCTTCATGGGAAATGTGATGATGTAATGCAGCTCCTCATGGACGAACTGGGCCTGGAGATCCCTGTGTACAGCCGGTGAGTGGGTGCGGCACGGCCCCACTCCTGCCCCTCTGCGTGATGGGCCGTGTCTGTCTGCTGTGAGCCTCAGAGGGACTGGCTGAGGCGGGGCTCTGCCACATGCGCACACTCTTCCACCCTGACTGGCCTGGTGCCCAGCATCTCTGAGGAGAGGGGGATCTGCCAGTGTGCTCTACAGGAGGCTCCCCACAGATGATTTGCAGCCTGGGTGGACAGCCGTGAGGGGTGAGGACTGTGTAGCTCTGGTCAGACAGAATCCGTGTCCTTGGTTTGGGGATATTTGGGGAAAACTTAAAGCAAATTGCCTTGATACAGAATTGTGATAATTTAGACTTGGTGTGTATATTGAGTGAAAAGTTTACACTTTCTTTCTCTGTGAATTTTCAGGGTCTTATAGGGGAAATCAATAACTTCTTTTAATCAAAGGGTTCAAGAAATTAAGGATCCCTTCACCTCTGGGCCTGGCAATTCTTGTATGTTATGTTTGTGGTGTTTTGTGACGTGGGCCTCTCCTGTGCCGCATTGTTAATGTTGTTGGTGGTGGTTGTTTTTGTTTTTTGTTTTTTTTTAACATTAACCTAGCTCATTTTTTAATCAGTGCTTATTTGTATCTTACGTTTACAGTATGTGGTTCTACATTTCAATCAGACACATGATTTCTTCATGGTGTAGTCTATAGGCCACACCTCCCCAGTCAACTGGCCTCTCCCCACCCCCACCCCCACCCCTGTCATGCAGTCTGGGAAGGGGAAAAGGGTGTGGTCCACCTGCCCCCATCCATACAAGTGAAAGGTGGGGCCGGGAGTCGCTAGCAAGTTATCCTTGGAGACGGAGCTGTCCTGTGGCTAGCACTGCCCCTTCCTATGTGTGCGGAGCCCACGGGCAGTGGGTGAGACACACAGGAGGCTGCTGCTGGCCTTTGAGTTGCCACCCAGGAAGACTTTCCCCTGCAGCTTGGTGACACTGAAGCTGCTTCTAGCCAAAGCCCAACCAGATTCAGACATGGGAGGGGTGAGAGGACAGAGAGCCTCAGACAGCTTTCCTGTGCCCGGGAGGGTTGTGATTTGAGGGGTTTCCAGACATGCCTGACGCTGCTTTTCTTTCTGTTAGGTGGCAGGACCCAATCTTCTCCCTGGCGACTCCCCTCCGCGCTGGTGAAGAAGGCAGCCACAGTAGGAAGTCACTGTGCAGAGAAGCCCCGCCCAGGGACCAGAGCACCGCCCTGACCTCAGCTTCCCCCATCCTAGGAGGCTGGTTTGGCAGGGGCTGTGCCAAGCGCGCAAAAAGGAAGAAAGCAGCATAGCCCAGCGTTGACAAAGAACAGTTGTCACTTTGCAGATGGCTTGACCCTTGTTCAGGGGCCCCCGTGTCGTCATGAAGGCGAGAGCGCCCCCACCGGATCTAGTGGAAAGAACTCTGGGGGGGGTGACACAGGGTGACAGAAGTCTTTAGTCATTGATCCTTGTGGAAAGCCTCTCTTGCACTGCTTTGGCTGCCCCACTGCGGGCTTGATCTTCAAGGACACCTCCTCCCTCCTGTTCACCCCTGTACAAAGGTGGCAGCAAGGCCTTCCCAGGCCTGTACAGCAGAGGAGTCCACCACTGCCTTACCTCACTCTCCAGGCTAGTCTCAGGGACCCCTCTTTCTACTACTTATTACTTAAAAGTGTTCACTTTATAGAAACCTTTTTCTGTATTGGGTATGCGGCACAGGGAGGATCTGAGCCTCCAGTCTGAGCAAGTCTTATTAAACATCTCTCAATTGCTTTGGTGTCCCAATGACTGTCGCACGCACCACCGAGGTGCCCGCATGCGAGGCCGCGCCAACGTCGTGGTGCTTTTGAAGAATCCAGTCCCTAGGAACACTTAAGGCGCGGGGCGAGCTGCAGGCACACTTTGCCCCAGTCCCCAGCGGAGAAGTCAAATGCAAAGGCCGAGCCACCCGCGACACAGACCATTGGCCGCTCAAGTTGGGCGGAGGGGTGTGGTCCGGCTAGGGGCGGGGCCCCGGGTAGCGCACGCGATTGGCTACGCCGAGCGGGTGAGAGCCGCGTGAGCACGCGCAAGCGTCGAGGGCGGGGCGACGGTGCGGTGTGTCGCGGGAGCTGCCAAGACTTGCGGGGGTGCCTCTGGTGCCATGATCCGGAACGGGCACGGGGCCGACGGCGCCGCTGGGCTGAGCGGGCCCGGGGCACAGCACACCGTGCGGGTGTGGTGCGATGGCTGGTGAGTGGGGCGGCGAGGGGAGGGCGGTCACCTCGGCGTCACGCACCGGCCGTTGGCGGATCCGGAGTCTTCCGAGGTCGCACGAGGCAACCTGGCCTACGGTCCCTTAGGAGTGTAGCCTGCGGACACGGGCGCATCGGATGGTGCACTTCCCGAAAACCGGAAATGCAGCTGGCTGGCTGTCCGCCTTAGGCATTGGACCCAGGTTACCAGGGCTGGAAGGCCATGAGCTTCTCCGGCAGATCAGCCCGTGACGTCTCATTAAGAAAGTCCGGGAGCTGTCAACAAGCTAAGAGATGTTGGCCTCCCTATAGCTTACCATCTTTCAGCCCTTCGTCGTGCCTACCCCTGGTGGGTGGGAAGGGGTGCGCAATGATCACCAGGGCTCCTCGGGGGCATTCAGAGCGGAATAGGCTAGACTTCGAGCGTTTCTTGTTGGTTTTTGGTTTGTTGCTGAGGATGGGACCCATAGCCGTGGGTGCTCCATGTTCAGGCAAGTGCTCCATCACTGAGTTACAACTTCAGCCCCCTTCTGCTCTTTCGCACCCGAGTCACCAGCAATGGCTTTGACTTCGTGTCAGTGGACTATGACCTTGTCTTCACCACAATACCGGGCCCAGTGCCACAATCCCAGGTGCAGACTCTGACCTCTGACCGTGCCCTGTTTGTCCCTTGCACCGCCCACCCTGTGTACTGTGGTGTTCACCTGATGATACCCCACCAGGGCTCTAGGGGAAGCCGGGCAGAACCTGTGGCCCAGCACAGAATACAGGTGGACCCAGTACACACTGGGTCACCCTCAGTGCCCCGCATGTCGCTGGCTTCTGCATAGCTTGACCTTGACAAAGTACTTGTGGCCAGACCTAGATTTGAGGATAAAAGCTCAGTGCCAGGTGACAGGCACTTGTTTCTCTCCGAGAGCTAAGCCAGGCTGTGGGGGTGGGGAACTGTCCAATTGTGTCCGTGTAGAACAGAGTCTGCTTCCAACTCAGGATTCTTCTCTTGTTTCAAAGCTTACGTGTGGCTTTTTTTTGTTTTTTTTTTTGTTGTTGTTGTTGTTGTTTTTCGAGACAGGGTTGACAGGGTTTCTCTGTGTAGCCCTGGCTGTCCTGGAAGTGCTGGGATTAAAGGCGTGCGCCACCACTGCCCAGCAAGTGTGGCTTGTTGATAGAGGGGTAGGTACTATTCTTGTTTAGGGTGCAGGAGGTTCCATGTTCGAATCCTGGACAAGCTCCTGTATCTTGCGGGCTGGGGATGTGGCTCGGCTGGTATGTTTGCCCAGCACGCGCAAGGTCCTCTGTGTTTTCTAGCACCAAACAGATGGCTTTGGGTGGGGATCCCAGCAGGTAGAGTCAGGAGGGGCAAGAATTGAAGGTCGCCACACAGTGGTGGTGCACGCCTTTAATCCCAGCACTTGGGAGGCAGAGGCAGGTGGATTTCTGAGTTCGAGGCCAGCCTGGTTTACAGAGTGAGTTCCAGGACAGCCTGGGCTATATGAGACCTCATTGTCTTTAAAAGAGCAGAAGTGCAATGCCTGTCCGTAGCAGGAGGAGGCGCCGACAGGGAAAAGACAGTCTGAGACGTGGAAATGGTTAAACATCTGTCAGTGAACAGTTGTCTCGAGAGCTCAAGCCAGGCCTTGTACCCGAACTTGCCACTCTTGCTAGACCTGGCACTAACAGAGTCCTGCCCCAGGTCCAGTACCTAGGGTATGGACAACTGAGAACTGACTTCCCTTCTGTAAGCCCAATGCTCTGGGGTCAGAGCTAGGAGCCCTGGTGGGGGCTTCTCAAGGAGCAAAGCTGCACCCCACACGAGACCCCCGTTTCCTGTCAAGATCAGTACAGGACCTGACTGTCCTGTCTATCCTCACAGCTATGACATGGTACATTATGGTCACTCCAACCAGCTACGCCAGGCGCGGGCCATGGGGGACTACCTCATCGTGGGTGTACATACGGACGGTAAGGCGTGGGCTGCTGGGCCTGAGACTCACCCCGATGGATTAAGCCTGCAGGGCTCGGGGTGGGGTAGGGTGGGGTAGGGGAATGTGCAGAATGGTTCCTGCATCCTTCCCCAGACACAGTGGTGACTCAGAAAGCTTAGTAACATAGCCTGGTCCCAGCTATAGAGAGCTGCGACAATGCTGGACAGCTCTATTGTCTGCCCCTGCCCTGGTTCTTGAAACAGAAGAGACTGGTCCCTACTCTTAGTCATAGGCCAGCAGGTACGCTGAGCACACATGCTGGCCAGAGGACAAGCGATTGTCATAGGGTCCTGCTTTGTGGGCCAATGCCAGATGTCCCGCCGCGTGCCATCGCACGCTGCGGCCTTGAGATCCAGGCTCCTGAAGACTTGGACATCATTCACCTTGTTCCGTCCTCTTCTCGGTCCCCAGAGGAGATTGCCAAGCATAAGGGGCCCCCGGTGTTTACCCAGGAGGAGAGGTACAAGATGGTACAGGCCATCAAGTGGGTGGATGAGGTGGTGCCCGCCGCTCCCTACGTCACCACACTGGAGACACTGGACAAGCACAACTGCGACTTCTGTGTTCACGGCAGTGAGTGGGCAGGGTCTGGAGGTGGGGGCTGGGCAGTCAGACCCGATGACAGCCTCACAAGGACAGCGGGTGCTCATCTTATCTCATCCTCTGCACGTGCGAGAAAGCCCTGGGCCCATCCCCAGAGCAGTGGCAAAGGGGACGCTGAGGGTGGAGAGTGCTGGTCCCTAGGGGCTCCCAGTTAATCCCTGTTTATGAGCCTGGTCTGATGGCTCATAATTACCATCTTGGCATTAGTACCGAGGAGGCTGCAGGAGGGACATTAAGTGTTCCGAATTAACTGAGCAGTGGCGGGGCATGCCTTTAATCCCAGCACTGGGGAGGCAGAGGCAGGCGGATCTCTGCGTTCGAGGCCAGCCTGGTCTATAAACAAAGCAAGTTCCAGAACAGCCAAGGTTATTCAGAGAAACCTTGTCCCCAAAAAAAGAGTTCCACGTCACCCTGGGCTACGTAGCAACACCCCCCCCCAATGACAACAGAACAGAAACAAATCCTTTTCTGTGTGCATGTCGCCTCTAGATGACATCACGCTGACAGTAGATGGCCGAGATACCTATGAGGAAGTGAAGCAGGCTGGGAGGTACAGGTAGGTCCAGGGAGTGGGGCTCAAGAGGAGACCCCCTTCCTAACTCTCATGGCTGTGCTGATGTACCCCGCAAGGCATTTGGGCCCTCGGTCAGGTGTGGAAGGTGCTTTGCGTAGCCAACCCCAGGGCCTCTGTACGGTGCGGTGCGGCTAAAGCTCCATTCTCCATCGGCGCCATTGGTAGGGCATCTGTAGACTCCTCAGCCTCTCCGGTGCCCCTGGAGAGCTGCCTTTTTATTTTAATTAACTGTAATTTAAAGAGCCAGCCATGGCCAGTGGCTCCTCCTGCAGGGACAGAGCAGGAAGGAACGGCACAGCAGGGTTTGGCGCGGGTGTGTTAGAGGCCAGAGGGAACCACGTTGGAATGGGGGCCCGAGCCGTTGTGTCCTAAATGTGGTCTGCCCAACTCCCTGGGGTTACATCGTACGTCGAGCGAGCCCTCCGCCTCTGTCACCGATAGGAGCCCACTACTCCCGCCCCAGTCGGGTTTCCTGTTGCGGGTGGTCCTGGGTTAGGGTGGTGCCCCTCAGGTGTATCAGGTGTCCTCAGGAATGTACCCTGGATGAAAACCTCCACCTTACCTCTGTCCCAGAGAGTGCAAACGCACCCAGGGCGTGTCCACCACAGACCTCGTGGGTCGCATGCTGCTGGTGACCAAGGCACACCACAGCAGCCAGGTGAGTCCAGACGAGAGGGGTCTGGGATACGGTCCCGGGTTAAGGACACTAGGGAGCGGGGGGGGGGGGGGGGGGGGGGGGGCGGGGGCGGGGGGGAGGGGCACCTCCTAACCAGCCTCGGGTTCATCCTGTTTCTCTCTCCCTGACCATCCCCTTAGTGCGCTCCGGGGCCATGGTGCGCCGGTCCCAGGGTTGGCAGTCAGGAGGGCAAGGTCCCTTAGTCTCTTGCCCTTGTGTGCAGGAGATGTCCTCTGAGTACCGGGAATATGCTGACAGTTTTGGCAAGGTGAGTACGGCCCGCCCCGCTGAGGCCACTCTGCAATTTCAGCTGACACTCCCGCCCACCCTGCTTAGGCTTCCCATGGGGAAAGGTTGGCCCAGAGCGTCAGTGTGTGCCCTCCTCCCTCTCTTTCCCAGTGCTGACCAGGTACTGACCGTTAGGCTTGGCCAGCTAGTGGATGCTGGGAGGGAGGACAGGCAAGAGGTGGCCAGTCCCAGCAGCCACTTCTTGGAGGAGGAGCAAGGACTGCCCACCTACAGGTGGCATCTAACCAAACGGCCTGGCCCTCTCTCCCTTTGTAGCCCCCTCACCCGACACCTGCCGGGGACACACTTTCCTCAGAAGTCTCCTCCCAGGTGACCAGATGGTGGCCTCAGGGTGCCGGTCCCCCAGAGGGCCGTGTCTGCTGGCCACTGGGCTCTGCGCCTGCTCCTGGTGGTGTGTTGCTAGGCAGAGCTGGTGTTGACTGCAGTATCTTCTGTGGCCACCGGGTGGAGCCACAGTCCTGCTAGCTTCAGTGGTCCTGCGTGGCCTTACCATGGTGTGTCCCTGCCCCTGCCCCAAGTGCCTGCCTGGACACAGCCCCCAGCTGTGCTGCTGGGTTAGTCGCAGGCCAGGGTTGGGGGGAGTCCAGCCTGCGATGCTCTCTGCACGTCTCCCATCACCCACACCTCCGATAGGGGCACAGGGAGCCCTGGGCTCAGAAGAACGACCAAGGGGTGGGTCCTGGGTGAGGGGCACACGTAGAGGCCTCTACCACTGACTGACTCCTTCTCTTGACTGACAGTGCCCTGGTGGGCAGAGCCCCTGGACGGGGGTGTCCCAGTTTCTACAGACATCCCAGAAGATCATCCAGTTTGCTTCTGGGAAGGAGCCCCAGCCCGGGGAGACAGTCATCTATGTGGCTGGCGCTTTTGACCTGTTCCGTATCCTCTGCTGCCCCAAAGTCATGCTACAGAGTGGGACCCATAGACTCCGGGGTTGAGCTGGGTTGTAGTGGGTGCGGCCTTCATCAGGGAGGATGGCAAGGAGCCCCTTGGGTACCGGCCGCTGGGGACAGAGACCCTCCCTCATTAGCCCATTACTGCTGCCTTGGTTGTTTCCTCTTCCTCGTTCAGGGCGTTGGGGATGGAAACACAGGGCTCTGCGTACCTGAGGCGCGCTATCTCCTGCTGAACTACAACCCCGAGTCTTGCTCTCTTGAGACAGGATTTTCCTATGTAGTCCAGGCTGACCTAGAACTTGCAATACTCCTGCCTCCGCCATGCAAGTGCTGGAGGACATGAGATCACCTAGTTACTGCTTCTTAACCTGGACATAGACATCGGGCACGTGGACTTCCTACAGGAGGTGCACAAACTAGCCAAGAGGCCCTACGTCATCGCCGGCCTACACTTTGACCAGGTCTCTGCCCTCCTCCTTGCTTGCTTCTCGGCACCCCATCAGCTGATGGGCCATGGGGTCCCTCAGGGGACCTGCTGGGGTCAGTGTTGGGCCCAGGCGGCCTCCAAAGGAGTGAGGAGGCTCCGGGTGCCTAGCGAAGGCAAGTTTGGTTCTCTTCCGGAGTCCAGGACAGCCCGGCCTAGGGTGTTCCTGTGAGAGGGGCACTTTTCCCAGCCTCTGCCCACAGCGGCCAGCTGGGAGGGAAGGCGGTGTTCATTTAAGGTCCTTCAGCTGAGCTAAACTCACTGGCCCTAGGAAGTAAACCGGTACAAAGGCAAGAACTACCCCATCATGAACCTGCACGAGCGAACCCTCAGCGTGCTGGCCTGCCGGGTAAGTGGACTGGGAGGCAGGGCCTGTCGGGGCGGTTTCTGTCCCCTCCTGAGGATCTGAGGGTCCCCTTTGCCCGCTGGCCCCAGCCGTGCTTCCCTGCCCTGCTGCCTCCCCAGAGATGAGGACTGGGGGAGTTCCCTCACTGGCTGTGTTTCTGCAGTATGTCTCAGAGGTGGTGATTGGGGCGCCATACTCCGTCACAGCAGAGCTCCTGAATCACTTCAAGGTGAGGCTTCACTTGAAGGTCTCTTGAGCAGAACAGCATGATGCCAACGTTCCTAGAGGCCCTTGCCTGCGCTAGCCTGGGCCAGTTTTCTTGGGTCTGGGCTAGCTCTAAGTGGTTGTCGGTGGTGGCATAGCGACTCTGAGGAGGTCTCCTGACCCTGCTCCCTTTCCAGGTGGATCTGGTGTGTCATGGGAAGACAGAAATTGTACCCGACAGGGATGGGTCTGACCCCTACCAGGTGGGTTGCCCCGGCCGGGGCTGTCTCTGGGAAGAAGGTGCAACCATCCTTTCTGGTATTGGTTTCCCATGGGTGGAGGGGCACCTGGAGGTGCCTTTGTGGTCAAGAGACCTCTCATCTCCCACTTCTCTTCCCATTGAGGCCTTCAGGAGCCCAAGAGAAGAGGCATCTTCCGTCAGATTGACAGTGGCAGTGACCTCACTACAGATCTGATTGTGCAAAGGATCATCAAAAACAGGTGTATCTCCTCCCCCTCCCCCTCCTCCTCCCCTCTGTTATCCCTCCTCTTTCCCCTCCTCCTCCCCTCTGTTATCCCTCCTCTTTCCCCTCCTCCTCCCCTCTGTTATCCCTCCTCTTTCCCCTCCTCCTCCCCTCTGTTATCCCTCCTCTTTCCCCTCCTCCTCCCCTCTGTTATCCCTCCTCTTTCCCCTCCTCCTCCCCTCTGTTATCCCTCCTCTTTCCCCTCCTCCTCCCCTCTGTTATCCCTCCTCTTTCCCCTCCTCCTCCCCTCTGTTATCCCTCCTCTTTCCCCTCCTCCTCCCCTCTGTTATCCCTCCTCTTTCCCCTCCTCCTCCCCTCTGCTGCCCCTCCTCCTACCCCTCCTCCTCTGGCTGGGCCGGCAGTGGGCTGTGTATTGGAGAGAACCAGCTTATACCTGACTCGTCTCAGGTTGGAGTACGAAGCGCGAAATCAGAAGAAGGAAGCCAAGGAATTAGCCTTTCTGGAGGCCATGAGGCAGCAGGAGGCACCGCCTGGAGGGGAGGCTGACTAGCTTCTGACCCGGCCGTCATCCACGCCCTTACCCTGCGCCCACCTCTTCCCTTCCTGCCCTGCTCTGCCTCTGTGTCTTGGCATCAGCTCACACAATTCCGAAGGAAACTGGCCTTGCTGAGGGTGCGTCCGCCTTGCTGCAGACGCAGTCCTTCCCACTGAGCTGCTCAGAGCGAGTAGCTAGCCCAGTGAGGCAGCCCGTGGACAGGATAAGCAGACGTGCCTGTGACTGGAGGGGTGTGTGTATCCTCGGCATCCAACTGTCACTGCCGCAGACGTGGCTGGGGATGCCCCTCCTGCCTGACTGGAAGCTGCACATCTGCCCGCCGAGCTTGGGTGAAATGTCCAGAGGCTTTGGGGACCTCTGTTCCTGGGCCACCCTGCCCGTGGGCACCCTCTACCTTGGGGCACGTTCTAGCTCCCCATTCCTGACTCCTAGAAGATGCACTTGCCCCGACGGCTGGGCCAGCATGGCTGTCCTCTGCACAGACTTCCTGGTCCTTATCTTGTACCTCGGTGGCTCAACTGAATAAAGCCTTGTGGGAAGTGCTCTGTGGGCTCCTACCCTGGGAAGAAGCAGGAAACCCATCCACACCCTCCCACAGCAAGAGCTCATTTAGAAAAGGGAGGGAGAGCCGGGCCAGAAGCTGGGCAGCTTGTGCAATGCCCGAGGCTCTCCCGCAGACTACAGGGTCTAGATCTGGGGACCCTGTAGGCCGACTGGAGTCCAGCAGTTGCTGAGGCCCCTATAGCTACCTCTTGGTGGTTGGTTGTGGGGAGACTAGCTCAGTGGTGAAGCAGTTGACAGGAATGGTGAGGCCGAGGCTCCTCCCAAACAGATTCTGGTGGAACTCTCCTGTCCCATGGCGGGCCAGCTGCTGAAGCTGATAGCCCTGCCCTGTCTCCTCCCTTTGAGGCAGGATACCTTTGTGAATGTTTCAGTCCTGGAAAGTGGGCACACATACCTCCAGCCTGGACAGTCCTCGGCATCTTTTCCTTTCCCCAGCCCTGATGCCTGTAGGAATGGGTAGCGCCCACACTAGGGTCCCAGGGTTGTGTGAAATACCCCAAACAGTCTCAGGTCAGGAAAGCCATCTGAGTGTGCTGCTGCCTGGACCCAGGGGCTGGTCCTCAGGGCGACACCATGGAAGCAGGCAGGCATGGTCTTGTGCCACCCATGGCTTCTGGGTGAGGTGTGGCTGATGAGGATTCCCTCAACAGCGGACCGGTGCTCAGACCAGAGCTCGGTCGGGTACTCAAGGCCGTGCACCTGTGTCTGCCTTGGGCTGGAGGGAAAGGGGGCAAAAGAGAAACGGCTGGGGCAGAACTCGAGTCGGCTGCCCACCTGGCTCTGTGACCCAGAACATGTGAGGGGTGAACCAGGCCCACTGAGCCCTGAAAGGAAGCCAGGCCAAGCTTCTCCCGGCGCTGGGGCGCTGTGGGTGGATTTGAGCCTCCCTCCCCCCCCCCCCACGCAGTTCTGCCCTTGTTCTGGGTCTGGTGCCCTCCGTGATGTTGCGCACACACAGTAACTGCGTCCTTTAAGGCCTTTGGGAGGGGTTCGCCTGGGGTGAGGCAGGACACAGCAGGGCTTTCTAAAAGAACCTAGGAGCTGACATGGGTGGCTCTGAAAGGGGCAGAATGGTAGGGTCTGAGGAGCCTCTGGGGGGTGTTTTAAATGGCCTGCAAGAACTGTCTATGCCCAGCGCCCACTGCTTAAGTAGGGAGGACTTTGGAGTCGGGGTGGGGGCTCTATCCCCTTTCTGGCTTTGTAGAGGAGGGGAAGCCCAGCCAGGGTACAGAAGGGAAGTCAACCACCACCCCGCGACCGCCCAGCCAGGCACCCGCGCACGGGAGCGCTTGACAGTGTGTCTGCTCCAATCCCGCAGCCCTTAGCAGAGACAGCTTCGCTTCTTTATTCATTTAGCCATTTGCAACGGAGCACGGTGGGAGTCAGGGGCCACCAGAGCCAAATCTCACGGAGCCTGTGCTACTTCAAGCAAGACAGGGCATATGGGGGGGAGGGGGTCACCGTCCGCAGGGTCGAGGTTTGGATTGGGGTTCAGGGCTCAGGCGCTCTGGCATTCAGCCTCGTGCAGCGACAAGAAGACGTCCGCCTTACACTGGAAAGTCCCTCGGCTGTTGAGTTGCCGCCGGCAGCTCTGCAGGTTCGGGGTCACATCCTTGACACACAGGGCCTGGATAGGCGGTGGGGGCTGAGGTCCCGCTCCTGTCCCACCAACTCCCGCCACCCACCGCCCGCTTGCACTCACAAGGCTCCTTACGCTGGGGCGCATCTCCAGGTTGCGCAGAGGCCCGGCTCCCGCCCGGAGTGCTGGAGACTCGGAGCGTCGCGTGGACGGGAACCTGTGGAAACTCGACAGTAGCCCCGCGGCGCGGCCCACCGAGTAGTGGTGGGGTCCCGCCGCGGGCTTGTACCACGCGAGGGCTGGCGGCAGGAGCAGCGCCAGGGCGGCGGCCACCAACGTCCTACACCGGGCCATGGAGCTGCGCGCAGCAGGGGCAGGCAGAATGTAGCGGCTGAGGTCTGCGAACCAGGCAGGGCTTTATATTTACAATGGGGGCGGGGACAGAGGCAGGGAGGGGGACGAGGAGCGGGCGACAGGAGTGGAGCACAGGTTGCGAGTGGAAAATCAGTGGGATCTCACAGCCTGCGAGGTCTGAGTACTCATGTCACAGATGGGGCAGAGTTTCTCCCTTCCTCAAGTCGAACTGTCCTTTTATTGACCAGATGTATCAACGTCCAAGGGTGGAATGCGGGACTGTCTTAGGGTATTATTACTGATGAAACACCATGCTCAAAAGCGGCTTGGGGAGGAAAGGGTCCCCAATGGTTTACATATCCTGAGTCACACAATCCGCTGTAGAAAGCCAAGGCAGGAACTCAAATGGGACATTGAAGTGTAGGCGGATGCAGGGGCCAGCCACGGAACAGCGTTGCCTACATCTCATGGCTTCCTCAGCCTGCTTTCTTACAGAACCCAGGACCACCAGCCCAGGGGTCGGCCGGCCCCTCCCTCATCAATCACTGATTGATTTTTCCGAGCTGGAGATGGCACAGCAGTTAAAAGCACTGACTGCCCTTCCAGAGGACCTAGGTTGGGTTCCCAGCACCCTACACAGGCGGCTCACATCTGTCTGTAACTCTAGTTCCAGGGGGTCAGATGCCTTCCTCCGCCCTCTATAGGCGCTGGGGTAATGCATGTGCACAGACATGCGTGCAGGCAAAACGTCCACACACATAAAATGTAAGTAAATTATAAAGAGAAACAAAATGCCCTATAGGCCTGCCTACAGCCTGATCTTAGGGTGGCATTTTCTCAACTGAGGATCCCTTCTATCAGATGACTCTAGTTTATGTCAAGTTAGCATAAAATTAGCCACCACAGGGACCCCCCCTTGCTTATTCTTTGGTCCTGTCCCAGGCTCACCAATAGGGTCTCACTCTATAACCCAGATTGGCCTTGACCTTGGAGGAAACACCTCATCTTCCCAAGTGCTAGGTTGGGTTATTTTTGTTTCACACTCATGGTGGAGGATTCTGCTACTGGGTTTGTCCTTCCTGAGGAGAAGTATCGAGCTCAGGCTCCAACCCTCAGAAAAACCCGGGCAAGCAACTGCCCTGCCCCCTGCCCACTCCACACCAGCAGGTTGTGGCCTAGGAACCTTCTCTGCCTATCGCTAGCAAACAGTGGCTCAAACACTGGACACAAGAGGGTGACGTGTAAGAGACATGTGGCATGTGCCAGAGCCAGAACACGAATAGGACAAACTCTGGCTGGTCACGCAGGGCAGGCGCGGCTGGATTAGAAAGAGAACATGGAGAAGGTCCCCCGAGGTCAGTGTTGTAAGCTCCCTACAAGGCCTGTGCTTGCCTGGGAAAGGGGCTCAGGGCATAGTGCTGGCTGTATCAGGTGTCCTGAATTCTTTTGAGAAAGACGGTGGAAGAACAGTGAAGAGGGACGGGGAGGAGCCAGGGACCCCATATGCAGGGCAGGCATATGCCCTTGTCAGTTATGGCTTTCTGATCTCTAGAGATCGGAGATGCGAGATGGATGGTGTTAACCCTGAGGACAGGAGCTGCTGACACTGGAACATGAGACAAAGAACCTAGGTGGTAAGTGAAGGTTAGTCTGGGGACAGAAGGACCTCAGGAGCACTTCCTGCAGCACAGGAAGCTGTTTCAGAGAGGATGGCCCGGAATGGTGAAGTCCCCATAGAAGGTTCCTAGAAAGGGCATGGAGGACACTCCCTGAGGATGAGCAGACTGGAGATGGAAGAAATAAGCTAAACAAGCCCCTCTTCACTCCTGATAGCTGGTGCCAATTCCAGGATTAGCATGCTAGAGATAGCCAAGTGATAGGGAGTTATAGTCTCCCAGAAGCACAGGTCTGCTTCAAGTAGGAGTACCCCAATGATACCATAGACTGAGCAGCAAGTCTCGTAGCCGACAGACATGTAGGTAATGCAGATGCCTGGAGCTGGGCTGGTGGGCCCGTGGTGATCCACTCCCCACTGCCGAGCACATAGGGAGTGCAAAGGTGCTACTGGGACTCCTGGACACCAGCCTAAACTGGTTTCCACCCAGAAGCTTGACACATTAGGGATGCTACTGTTTTCCTGGTGACTGGTCATCCCTAGCTCTAGGGATTAAAGGTTGTCCTTCCCTAAGATACCAAAGGACCCACATCCTTCTACACTAGGTCTGCCTTCAGAGGAGAGGCCAGAGACTCGACAGCTTGCTGCGGTTGTCCCCGAAGACTATCTGGGCCCGACAGAGCCGGCTCGGCTGTCTCTTCCTCCAACCAAAACGGCTCTCATGGAGCAGCGCCAGATGAGCTCAGCGAGGGCTGGGGACGGCTGTGTGCACCCTGCTGTCTCCTCGGCACAAGCACACCTTCAGGGCCTGACCCGGCTCGGCCCTGCCCGAGTCTCTTCTGCTCCCCGTCTGAGCCGTGACTCAGACTATGATGAAGGTCTTCTTGGCCGTTATCTCATCAAGCTGTTTATTTGAGTGTCTTCAAAGCAAAACATGCTGCGGCTGCATCAACGTGTCAAGAAAACAGGCAAGCAGAGGCCTCTGGCACGGCTCACAACTTTAATGAGTTTTATTTATTGAATAAAAGTGTCAATGTGACGGGAAAACAATACAGCCAGCAAAGCTCCAGTCCCCGTCTCAACCCTGACTCAGACAAACAGAAAGCATCCTTGTCCCCAGCACGGAGCGAGGTGGGCACCACTGGGGAGGGGAGGGGAGGGGAGGGAGGGGCTGAGCCTGGCACCGTGCTGGAGAGGGAAGTGGCCTGCTCAGGGCCTCACTCTTTGAACTTCCACTCCTGGCGACACATGGGGCAGTGCTGCTGCACCTGCTGCGCGTTCAGCCACTTGAGGATGCAGTGCATGTGGAAACAGTGCGAGCACTGCCCCCACACGAGGGGACAGTCGTCACCAGGCACCTTACCTACAAGGAGGAGACAGGCCTTAGGTAAAGAACCAGAGGAGACACACAGCATGTGACAAGCCAGGCGGGCACCTCTGGGGCATTAGTGAAGATCTCTAGGGCAGAGAGCCTATCATTCCTCTTACATCAGAGGAGACAAACAGGAAGAATGTGACCCAAATCATCCCCAGGCGTGGCCTGTGGCATAAAAGATCTGCAGTGACTCCCTCTATGGCAAGTGAAGGGTCCTCAGTGGGGAGAAGGCAAGGCTAGGCCCGGCCCAGCCCACTACTTTCCGGTCCCTCTCACACCCTTCTGTGGAAAACTGACCTGTAATACCTAGAAGGTAACATTAATGGTCAAAGTGGCAAAGATTCACAGTCTGACTGGAAAGCTCTGTCTTCCTTACAGGCGTCCTGAAACGTGGAAAGCCCCTTCCCTGGGCATTGGAGGTCGAGCTACTGCCCTATCACCTGAAACCTCAACTCCTACGTCCATCCAAAGCCAGGGGCACAGGCTGCAGACGCTCTGGAGGCCTGGGAATGCCTCCTCCACAGAGAAGTCCGAGCAGAGACGGAGTTTCGTAATCATAACTAACAGGGGCTGCAGAGCTAACAGTTAAGAGCTCCTGCTTGTCTCGCCCAGGACCTGGGTTCAGTTCCCAGCTTCCACACGGCAGCTCACAGCCATCTGTATGGACTCCAATTCCGGCAGCTCTGACACCCTCTTCTGGTTCCCCCAGACACTGCATGCGTGGTAAGTACATGCACTTGGGCAAAACATAGGAAATAAAAACAGACAAATCAGCCAGGCGGTGGTGGCGCACGCCTTTAATCCCAGAACTTGGGAGGCAGAGGCAGGAGGATTTCTGAGTTCGAGGCCAGCCTGGTCTACAGAGTGAGTTCCAGGACAGCCAGGGCTTCACAGAGAAACCCTGTCTCGAAAAACAAAACAAAAAAAAAAACAAACAAAAAACAGACAAATCTTTTTCAAATGAAATTTAAAAATAAACAAACAACGGGGGGTGGGGGCACAAGGGTGTAGCCCCACTGAGAGAATGGTTGTTCAGAATGTCCGAAGCCCGCAGATGTCTACCGCAGCCTCGCCTAAGACGATGATCCCAGCCCTCGGGAAGGAGGTGGAGGCAAGAGATCAGTAATCCAAAGCCATACTCAGCTACATGAGGATTCGGAAGCCGTAGTAGGATACATGAGAAATGAGAGCCCCTTTAGAAACGAACCAACAAACACTCCCGACTTCCATGCCTAAGAAATCTTACTGAAGAAAGGAGCACAGAACCTCTGCCCCACATCATGACCGGCCTCACCATACTCAGTCCAGCCGGGGCACCAGGCGCGTGTCGGTCATGTCTGTCTCCTTCCTTCCTTCTTGTTTTTTGGTTTCTTTGTTTTTAAGGCAGGGTTTCTCTGTGCAGCCCTGGCTGTCCTGTAGACCAGGTGGGCCTTGAACTCAGAAATCCTCCTGCCTCTGCCTCCTGAGTGCAGAGATTAAAGCCACCACTGGTGGATTCTAACTTCTGCAGAACTCTGCTTGAAATCATCCCCTTCCAATTAGACTTGGACCCCACTAGCTCACCAACAGGGGTTACTGAGCTGGCCCCCCTGGGCAGTCATGCGGAGGATGACACTGTCTTGTTCTCCGGATGTCCCTGCAGGCAGCATGCTGGAGTCCTGGATGAGTGTGCTGGTGCACTGGGGGTGATTCATGCAAGGACTCACCAGTGCCTTGATGGAATTATGTTTTAATTCACAGCAGTAAATTAAAAACCTCTTGGCAAGACTGTTTTACCCTTAAGCCCCGTGGGTCCTAGGACAGATTTATTATGGTCCTAGTAACTTAATTTTCATAGGATTTAATCTGTGAGAAATCTGGTGCTATAGAATGCATCCAGAAAGCACACTGGACCTGTCAAAGGCTGTCACGTTAAAACTGACTCCCGCTCATCCAAATACATCCATGCGTTGGATGGACTAAGTTTCCCACTCTGCACAGCTAACCAGTCCTGTGTTAAGAAAGCCTAAAGTCTTTTTCACACACACAAGACACTAAATGCGTAGTCACCTGAGATGCTTTCTGGACATCCATCTCTTTTGTCACAGACCTAGCTGTTATGCCCAGGTAAGAATGGTTGGCTCTGGGATCAGCAAAGCCACCTTCAATCTACAGACTCAACGTCCACCCTACGCCTGAAGGTGAGAGTTGCTATAAATCTTCCTGAAAATTGTTTATAAAGTTAACAGTCTAGTGTTGTTGAAGTGACAAGCACTTGTCCTCTAACTCCTATACTCTTGGTAGCTCTTTAGTTTGTTTGTTTGTTTGTTTTGAGACAGGGTCTCAGTACATAGCCCTGGCTTTCTTTGTGGTAAGAGATGGCAAACTTCAGGGTCTTTTTAATAACAACAGCCACTCACAGCATGGAGAGCTGGGGTAGAAGGTCCAACAGCAGGTCAGCAAAACAAAGGAAACATTTCTCACATATTTCTAGGCCCAGGTGAGGGGTCCCTGAGCTCAACAGATTAGTGAAGGCATTATGGCTGATACCCACTTTGGAAGTCGCTTCCATGACATAAGAGAAACAAAACATCCTTGCCTTAGGGTTTTACTGCTGTGAACAGACACCATGACCAAGGCAGCTCTTCTAAGAACCACAATTGGGCTCAGAGGTTCAGAGGTTCAGTCCATTACCATCAAGGTGGGAGCAGGGCAGCAACCAGGCAGGCACAGTACGCGCAGAGCTGAGAGTTCTACATCTTCATCTGAAGGCTGCTAGCAGAACACTGACTTCCAGGCAGCTAGGGTGAGGGTCTCAAAGCCCACACCCACAGTGACACACCTACTCCAACAGGGCCACACCTCCTAATAGTGCTACTCCCTGGGCCAAGCATATCCAAACTAGAAGACTCCTTAAGGGTGATTTTGTTAGTGAGCTCGGATTTTGGGCTTTTTTTTTTTGTAGGGATATGAGTCTCACTATGTAGCCCTAGTTGGAACAGAACTCACTACATAGTCCAGGCATGAGAATGCCTTTAATCCCAGCACTCAGAAATTAGAGACAGGCAGATCTCTGTGAGTTCAAAGCCTGCCTGGTTTACAAGAGCAGAGTTCCAAGACAGCCAGGGCTATACAGAGGGACCCTGTCTCAGAAAACAAAAGCAAAGACAACATCTAGATTTGTTTTTCTCAAAATAATGAAAACTGTGTGCTTATTAGTTACTAATCACAAGTAATTCAGATAAAACTTAAACCAGAAAAATCAAGGACTTAAGAAACATCTTGCGGAGCAGTGGTGGTGCACACCTTTTTTTTTCTTTTTTTTCTTGAGACAGGGTTTCTCTGTGTAGCCCTGGCTGTCCTGGAACTCACTTTGTAGACCAGGCTGGCCTCGAACTCAGAAATCCTCCTGCCTCTGCCTCCCAAGTGCTGGGATTAAAGGCGTGCGCCACCACTGCCTGGCAAGATGATTAACTCTTGGCTGATCAAATCCCCTTTCAAGCTAGGCATGGCAGTACTGGATAGCCTGACATTTTGGTACTTTGTAGGTTTTTCTTTCTTCCACCCTTTCAACCTCCTAACTCTAGGTAGGAGAGAAAAAAGGATAGAGGGGAAGGGGTGTTGTGTGACTATATCATTCCTGCTGATTGGGGCAAGTCTGGTCTTCACAGTCAGGCTACGTAATCTTTTCTTCTAATCCTTGTTTCTTCTTTGTGCTAGACTACTTGACAAATCCCAACAAACTGTAGCAGCTCATAAGCGGGATCTAGCATTTACATATCTGTTGAAAAGTCCCTCAGAAACTGTCTGCTGCCCTGAAGCACCTGAGGCAGTCCCACATGGGATTAAAACAAAAACACATTCTTATAACATTTCTGTGGTTTTAAAGAAAGCAAAATTCTCACTACAGCGCACACCCTTAGTCCCAGAGCTCAGAGTCAAAGGCAGAAAGATCTCTGTGACTTTGAGAGCAACCTGGTTTACATAGGGAGTTTCCGACTAGCCAGGCTATATGAGGTCCTGTCTCAAAAGGTTAATGTGTTTTCTTTCCTTTTTTTTTTTTTTTTTTTTTTTTGGTTTTTCAAGACAGGGTTTCTCTGTGTAGAGCCCTGGCTGTCCTGGAACTCACTCTGTAGACCAGGCTGGCCTTGAACTCAGAAATCCGCCTGCCTCTGCCTCCCAAGTGCTGGGATTAAAGGTGTGCGCCACCACCGCCCGGTGGTTAATGTGTTTTCATCTCAATGCAATCAAACATTTCTACCTCATATAACATACCAGAAACATAGGAGCCATAGAAACAAAAGTGAAAGACCTTTTGCATTCTGCAAAACACATTATGATCATAAAATTCGAGCAGCTTCAAAACAGAAGTAGAGTAAGAAGAGGCTATTTAGATCAAAGAGGATGGAAGAATGAGAATGCTGAGGTGCTGCGTGTGGCCCGGACCCCAGAAACAAGATATCAGGGGACAGATGATGGAAGCAGGATGCTAAGGCGGAAAGACATGGCCGAACTGTGTTTATAATTTATGAGCATGTGTTTAAAGTTTACAATTCTTAAGCACAAAAACCCAGCAAACATGACAATATGGCAATCACTGAACTTCAATTCGCTAATTTGATCTACTTCACTTTGAGAACATACAAACTTCAAGTGCTATTCTGAGGGGTTAAGGGAATGACGGACCATCACTATGGAGTCTAGGCAGACTTCAACCTCAGATCCTCTTGCATCCCCCTCCTAAGTGGCATTATGGTCTGTGGTCTGTGCCACCACGCCCTGGCAAAAACAAGTGTTTTTGTTTGATTTGACTGTTTTTGCAACAGAGTCTCACTGTGTAACCCTAACTGGCCGCCAACTCAGAGGTCCGCCTGTCTCCTCTCTGCCTCTCAAATGCTAATAAAATTACAAGAGTTTGTCACTATGCTGGATGGGGTCTTTAGACAAACCTGGGCTTGAAGTATTTTGCTTATTTTCTGTCGACTTTCTTTCAGGAAATGGAAACTCAAACCCACGGGTTTTTTTTTGTTTTGCCTGGTCTTTTATGGTCTAGGTTTGTCTTTGTAGCCCCGGCTATCCTGGAACTTGCACTGTTGACCAGGTTATACTCAAACTCAGATCCTCCAGTCACTGCCTCCCGAGTGCTGGGAAAACCAGGGTTTTTTTGTTTTTGTTTTTGTTTTGTTTTTTGTTTTTAGGCTGGTGAAGCAAGCCATAGTTCTGAGAGGGAGGGAGACACTTACAGTCTGGACAGCAGCCGTTAAACGCCATCCTGCAGATGCCGCAGTTCTCATCATTGGCTACCCAGAGCCAAGTGGCCACGCCATTCCAACACTTAATTTTCACCTTCATGACAGCGGAGCCTGTGATCTGAGGAAAAAGGATTACCTGGCTCAAATTAGTATGTAATACGACAGCACCTGAGCATTAAAGTCATGGAGCTTCGACCAGTGCCAAAACCACCTTCCAAAATTTCTTGCATTCCGACCAAAAAAGAAAAAGAAGAGGCACGTATTCAGTCTTTAAAGGAGGCAAGGACAGCCTGTCGGAAGCAATGGCAGCTTCCGAGTTTGTTTTGCCACGTTTAAGGATGTCTTTAAAGATCTGCACTCGCGTAGCCAGGCACGGTGGCAGAAACAGATCAGCCAAACAGGAAACACAAACAAACAAACAAAACCTCTGCACCCAAGCAAAACACTGGTTTTCACTAACCAGGGCCTCGCGTTTAAAGATATGGGAAGAGTGACAGTCACTAATCCGCGACGTCACAGCTGGGGCAGAAGCAGATCAACCAAACAGTAAACAAAGACCAAACAAACAAACAAAACCTCTGCACCCAAGCAAAACATTGGTTTTCACTAACCAGGGCCTCGCTTTTAAAGATATGGGAAGAGTGACAGTCACTAATCCGCGACGTCACAGCTGGAGTGCGGATGCCAGCTCGCCAGGAGACTCAGCCTTCGAGGAAACAAAACCAAAATCGGACCCGCAGACGCGTCCGGAACCCCAGGGTCGCACCCGAGGGCCCCGAGACCCGGGGCGCGCACACTGCGTGGCACCCAGGCGACGCCGAGGGTCTTCCGGCCTCCGAGGGAGGCGCAAGCAGGCCCCGCCCCCTCCTCGCCCTCGCACCTTCGCCACCTAATCACGAGGCGCCCCGCCCTTCCGTTGCCTCCGCGCGGGAAGGTATAAAAACGACCGTGCCGCGTCTGGCTCCTCAGAAGTAGCGCCAGCCGCCACGGAGAGCTGTACGCAAGCGCCGCGCGGGACCGCGCGCGCCGAGACCAATCAGCGGGCGCCTCCGGCCCGCGACGCCGGAACGCGGAGGGAGGTGCAGGAAGTGACGCTGCGGCGTGCTGACGCGCGGGCTCGATCCGAGGCCCGAATCCGCGCCCGCCATGGCCGACAAAATGGATATGTCTTTGGACGACATCATTAAGCTGAACCGGAGCCAGCGAGGAGGCCGCGGCGGGGGCCGGGGTCGCGGCAGGGCCGGCTCCCAGGGCGGCCGCGGCGGCGCAGTGCAGGCCGCCGCGCGGGTGAATCGAGGCGGCGGGCCTATGAGGAACCGGCCCGCCATCGCCCGCGGCGCCGCAGGCGGCGGCAGGAACCGGCCGGCACCATACAGCAGAGTGAGTACGGGGGCGTGCGGCACGGACCCGGGGGAGGGGTGCGCCCGGCGGCACGGAACCGGGCGAGCGTCCTGCGAGGCTCGCGGGACCCGCGGCGAAGGGGTGGGCGGGGGCGAGGCCGCGCGGCGAGGCCGGCCCGAGGCCGGGATCTTCCGGGACGCTTTGTCCGGCCGTGGTCCAGCCTCATGGCGGCGGGGGCGGCTATAGAGAAGTTCGGCGTCCGCAGTGGGGCCGCGGGCCTGGGGTGCTCTCCTGGCTCCTCGACCTTGGCCGCCGGCCGACGCGAGAGGGTCGCTGGGGTGTTGAGGGCTCCCGGGGCGAGTCTCACGAGTCTTCCTGTCCTTACGGTTCTTCTTCAGCCGAAACAACTTCCCGACAAGTGGCAGCACGACCTGTTCGACAGCGGCTTCGGGGGTGGAGCCGGCGTGGAGACGGGTGGGAAGCTGCTTGTGTCAAACCTGGACTTCGGAGTGTCAGATGCTGATATTCAGGTAGGAGACTGGAGCTATCCGCCATACCATCCCGCACGGACTCCCCCGGGCTGCCCGACGGACAGCCACTGTCGCCCCGAGAGGCCTCAGAAGTAGTAGGTCCCGGGTTTGAACCCGACCAATACGGCAGGCTGCAGGAAGATAAAACAGTGGGCCCCTAAAAATGAGTCTTACCTGCTGTCCACACGACGAGCACCTGCCCTCTGCCAGCACTTCCAGTTTCCAACCGGCACAGACTGGCCGCAGCTAAGGTTCCAGTATGACTGAAGGTGCTTGGTGCTCAGATCTTGTGCCCGTTGCAGTGAACTGATTGGAGAAGGAAGGTCATCCCCCCAGATACTGGGAATGGTGGCTGCGGAATCCCTGTATCTTAACTGGTGCTCTTTCCCGGATCTTAGCAGGGGTCGTGGTCCTCCATACCTTTGAAGTGGGTTTTTTTTTTTCCCTTTCCCCTCCATCCCCTTGGCTTACTGGACCTCAAAGGCATTTAGAGTTTTCTGGTTACAAGGCAACTTTTTGGGAGTTAGTTTTCGATATAGCTGGAGCTGGGTCGGGCGTACTGGGCCTCTCTGGGTACCATTTCCCCGAGCCCAGCCATTTTGCCTTATTATGGGAGGAAAAAACAAGGCCAGTGAGCACTCAGTGTCTCAACACTTTTATTTTTAATATTTATTTATTTATTTATTTGTTACTTATTTATTTACTTGTTTGTATATTAGTACATTGTCACGCTCTTCAGACACTCAGAAGAGGGCATCAGATCCCATTACAGATGGTTGTGAGCCACCATTGTGGTTGCTGGGAATTGAACTCAGGTCCTCTAGAAGAGTGGTTGGTGCTCTTAACCCCTGAGCCATCTCTCCAGCCCTTCTCTACACTTTTAGGGTGCTTTCTGGCATCCACTGGAAACCGCTTTTTGGCGAACTCCACTTCCCACTGTGTGCCTGCAGCTGATGAAGTGCCTTACACTATGGGTTCCCTCTCCAGCTCCCAGCCAGGGCAGGCTCCATGGTGCGTTTGACTTCAGACTCTGCAGCAGGCTTGAGTAGGAGGAGAGGGAAATGTGAGCTAGAATCTGCCTTTGGGGTAGGAGCCGGGTTACAGCTCCCCAAAATAGTGGGCCCCGTGAGTTGTCTGCTCAATGGACAGTTTTACTCTTGGCCTCTGCTTTTGGTGAATCAGCCATTTGGCAAGTCGTAAGTACTCTTGCTGAGAGAGAGTTTCTTAATCTTGTGACAGGGCTTTGTGTCTTCCCTCATGTATGTCATGGTGTAGTTCCACAGTCTCAAAGTGGACAGGAACCCAGGTATTCATGAAGGGTGCTGTTTCTCTTGATAGAACATCCCTTCCCTCGGCTCTTAACTGCCACTGCCTTGCCCCCTTCCTGGATGGTGTCAGTGAAGTACCTCTAAGGCACATGTACTCAGCCAGTGTTGCTGAGCTACAGGAAGGAAATTGGCTGCATTGCTAATTTTTACCCCTTCCGCTTCCCAGGAACTCTTTGCTGAATTTGGAACGTTGAAAAAAGCCGCTGTGCACTATGACCGCTCCGGACGAAGTTTAGGGACAGCAGATGTGCACTTTGAACGGAAAGCAGATGCCCTGAAAGCTATGAAACAGTACAACGGTGTCCCTTTGGACGGTGAGTCTGGGCTGGGCCCTGGATGCCTGTGGGGCTGTGGAGTTGGGCTGGCACCTCTCCCTGTAGGAATATGGGCTGCCCTGTGGCTGAGGATACTTTGCATTTGCCCCTTTGTCTCTCTCTTCCATTCTGCCACCTCTCATGCTGCCCCACACATCTGGACCAACCTCTTGTGAACCCCCATCCAGCAAGCTACATCCCTCCCCTCCTTGAGATCCTTCCGGAAGATTCACTTCTGTGAAGCCTTCTCAGAACCGCCATAGTACAACCTGAGTGCGGGGCTGTAGTCGTAAAGACAAAGGTACCTGTTCTTCTTCCGTCAGGTCACCCACACCTGTCTGCCCATGAGCACCCTGAACACCTGACCAAGCAGCCCTCCTAGCCTGAGCTGAGAAGGAGTGAGGAGGTGTTGGTGGGGTTATTATTATTGCACTTTATCTTCCCACCAGGCTCTCCAGGCCATTTACCTTGTTGGGGGCATTGGAGACACACAGAGGCCCTTTCCAGAGCTTGCATGGAGATCAGGGTGTGGTGCCCTCTGGGTCACCTTCAGAGCCTCTAGAGTGAGACTTCTTATATTCTTTACCTTAGGCCGCCCCATGAACATCCAGCTTGTCACATCACAGATTGATACACAGCGAAGACCTGCACAGAGGTAAGTCCTGGGGTCCTGGGAGGGGAAAGAGGCCTGTGGTTTGTGATAGTGCCACCCACAAGGCCTTGCCAGATAGCTCACAGTTCTCTTTTTCTCTGTTAGCATAAACAGAGGCGGCATGACAAGAAACCGTGGTTCTGGAGGTTTTGGTGGTGGCGGCACCAGGAGAGGGACACGTGGAGGCACCCGGGGAAGAGGTAGAGGGGCCGGCAGGAACTCAAAGCAGCAGCTTTCTGCAGAGGAGTTGGACGCACAGCTGGATGCTTATAATGCCAGGGTGAGTGAGTCCTTGTACCCAGAGGACCGGGCGGAACTGAGTGACCTGCTGTGGTAACCTCTGGAGGCCAGTGGAGTCAGGGGCCTTCTTAGTGAACCTTCCCCCTCTTTTGCAGATGGACACCAGCTAAACAACTGAGCAAATCCGCACAAGTAACAGGACCTAGAAGCCTCCTCTGTGATGCCTAGAGGGAGGGTTGGCAACTGGACTGTGCAGACAGTGGTGGATTTGTTTTTTTGTTTCTTTTTATTTCTTTTTTTTTTATTTTCCTGTTTTAAAATAGGATCTAAAAACTCATGTAAAGTTTTTTTTCCTTTTTTTTTTTTTTTTTTTAAATTCTGAAACAGACCTGTTTTGTACTGAGTTATTTTTGGGATAAATTTTACTGATTGCTGTTGTGGAGAAGGTGGCATTTTCACCTTTGCCATAATAAAATAGAAATGTGTGTAGAACTGGCGCTGTCTGGTCCATCCTGCTGTAGCTAGTACCTGGCATGAAATTAGAGTCAGGCCTGTCTCCTTCCCTACTGTTCTCACGCCTCGCTCTAACCAGATAGGGGGAGTCTCCAGAGTAGCAGTGGCCTCTGGGCTGCCCTGCACCACGAGGTGGTGAGGGGTATGGTTGGTCTGCTGAGTGGTGCCCAGAGAGATGCGGCCCGTTCATCCCTAGTCTACTCCTTTGCCTTATGCTTCGTCAGCTTTGAACCTGTGATGATTCCTTCGCGTTTTTCTGTCTTGTTATATTGACAAGGGAAAAAGGTGCTTCCTTACTTGTGTACAGCCAATCCTTGGGTGACGCTAGTTGGCAATAATAAAATCTGCAGCATCCCCACATTTTTGTGTAAAGTGGCAGAGTGTTTGATTAGAGCCTATGTATATTCTTGGGCTTCTTCAAAGTACGTTGTATTATTTAGGAAGGGCAGATGTCTAGTACATGTGTAATTTTCGTTTGGGATTTTTTTTGTTCCTGGCTGGCTCTGGAGACACAGTTGTAGAATAGTTAATGCAAGCTGAGGCAGAAACCAATTTCCATGAGAGTTGGAGTTAAAGTATTTTGGCTGCTTCAGTGGGGTTGGAGGCAGGATTTTGAGTAGTGTGGCTGAGAAATGGAAGCTTGACACTTGTCTTTAGTGTCTCAGTGCCGCGATATCTAAAAGGATGGTGCACAGTGAGGTGACAAGCCCCAGAAGCAAAGTACTCTTAAGTAACTGGGCTGCTGGATGGAACCTTTGCTTCAGTGCTCACACAAGACCTGGGTCATGTCGAATGCAGTACACACCATGACTCTTAATGTGTATGGGGTTTGTCCAAAGGCAGTATGTATATATATGTATGTACACACACACATACATGTCCTCTGTTCACATATGTGAACACCTGGCTTTTTATGTCTTTGCTGAGAATTTGGGGATCTGAGTTTATCCCAGATTTCTGACATTGCAATCTCTGCTTTCAACTTGAGGTGATTGGAGGTGACTTGCAGGTTTCACATCAGGTAGGTAGGTGAGTCTTCAGTTTTGGGTTTTGTGAGCAATGGGCTTCCAAACCACCCGGGCTAAGGAGTAATCCTCCCTTTAGGCATCAAGTGTTAAGTCTTATGTGGACTGCAGTATTAGATTCAGTGGTTCATGATATATTCAGAAACTTCTAATCTTGGTACATTGCTCAGTCTGTATCTTGCAGTAGGGTCCTCAGCTAAATATTTTACTTTTCCCTTTAGTTAACTAATAGTTTAATAGAACAAATGAGAAATTGGAATGTAGTGTAACAGACAGTATAGTCTTGGAATACTTCTATTTGTGCTGTGGGCACAGTGTTTGTGAAGAACTTGGTCAATTTCTTGGGTTCTATTGAATATTCTACACGAATATCTTCCCCTCTCCAAAATTCAGTTAGAGAATCTTTCAGAATTCTTTCATTGGTGTACAGGTATTTTGCTTGCAAGCATGTCTTGCACCGTATATGAGCATTGCTCTTAGAGACCAGAAGAGGGTATTGTTGGGGGCCGGGGGGGGGGGGCTGAGAAAACCAGGGTCCTCAAGAAGAGCTCTTAGCTGCTAAGCCATTTCTCTGGTCCCTAGAGATACTTTTTTTTTCATTAAAAAAAAAGAAATGAAGTTTGTTTACTCAACACTAAGTATTTTATGTAGCCTAGGTTTGCTATGACCCTCAAGCTGCAGCAACCGCAGTGCTAGAATTCTATATAGGTCTGCCCCACCACATTCAACTTAGGGTAACAGTTTTTCCTTTGGTTAAGAATGGGAAGAGTGGTCGTTAGGCTGCTCTGGGAGTGACCACCCTCTTCCTACAGCCTACCATCCCAAATGCTGAGATTACCAGCAAGTATCACCGTAGTCAACTTCTGAGAAGTTGAAAACTCTTCCAAATAGTTGTAACGTTAGATTTGAGTTTCTTGAGTCTTGGAGCTTGCTATGTAGCTCTGCCTGACCTAATACTTGCTGTGTGGAGTCCAGGCTGGCCTTGACCTCAATGGCTGACAGTTCCTTACTTAGAAGCATTGAGTCTGATGTCTAGTAGATTTATAAGAAGTTGATTTTGTTGCTGGGCCCAGTGGTGCATGCATATTTCCTGTAGTCCCAGCTACTCAGGAGCCTGGTGTGGGATCACTTGAACCCTGTAGTTCAAAACTAGTCTGGGCAGTATTGCAAGTCCTTGTTTCTAAAGTTTTGGATATAATGAATAAATGTTTGTATTCAAATTGTACAAAATCCCAGTTCATTACACCTCATCCCTTTATATTGCTTGATGTTCCAGCTGTAGAATTTAGATCTGGAGTATTTGCTGAGAACCTGTATGCTGAAAGCTTGGCCACCCAGCCATGGTGCTATTAAGGGTAGGTAGAGCCCAAGCCTTTAATCCCAGTGCTCAGAAGGCAGAGGGAGGAGGATCTCTGAATGTGTTTAAGGCCAGCCTGGTCTACAGAGCGAGTTCCAGGGCAGTGAGGGCTACACAGAGAACCCCTGTCTCAAAACACCCCCCCCACACACACACACACCCTACTTACTACCTAAAAAAGAGTGAGTAGAAGTTTTAGGAGGTTGGACCTTACGGAGAGTATATAGGTCATTGGAATGAGACCACTGAAGGAGACATTAGCACCTATCCTGCCTTCTTTGTTAATTTTCTTTCACATTTATTTTTTGGGTGTTTTGTACATATATTTGCTAATGTTCTATGGCGTATGTGTGGAGGTCTTCCATCTGTGGGTTTTAGCAATCAAACTTCATGCTTGTAGTAATTGTCTCCCCAAAGAGCCCTCTTGCTAATAATCCCCCTTCCATTCCTGGCAACTGTGGAGTTAACCTCCTCTGCCATGGGCTTCCACCTTTACGAACCCTGCTGTTGCCAGGACCACAGAAAGATGCAGAACAGACGAAAGTAATCTGTTCCTAGAGGGATGATTCTTTTTGTGAGATAGTAACTCATGCTATGATTTAGACTGGCTTAGAACTTGACAGAAATCCCCCTGCCTCAGCCTCTTGAGTGTAGAACTTTAGGCATGAGATAGCATATGATGTTTATCCTATAAAGTTGATTATCTTAGATAATATTTGTCATAGTAATGAAAAACTGAATAGCACAATTATATCATTTACATGTAGGTATGTTTATATGTATTGTGTTATGCAGGAATATGTGCATGTGTGTGAATATGTGAATGCCTATGCACCTTGTATGCATGCATATGGGAGTCACAGATAGTGATGTCAGATGTTTCCCTTGAAATCACTCCACCTTTTTTTATGTATATGTGTCTGAGCCCTGGTGAGTTTATGTATACCACACATGTGCAGCAGGCCAAAAAAGGTATCACGTCTCTTGGAATTTCAGTCACTGGTGGTTGTGAGCAGCTGTGTGTGTGCCGAAGTCCAAATCCAGCTGATGTCAGTCCCAGCACTCTTCCAGGAGGCAGAGCGAGGGGCAGCTGTATGATTTTGAAGCCAGCCTGTTTTACGTAGGGAGTTCCTCACCAGCCAAGCTACATAGACCTCGTCTCCAAAAATAAAAAAAGTGACAATGCCTATCTTTTTGTGTTTGCTTAAGATTTTATTTTTAATTACATGAAGATGGGGGTGGGATGCATACACATCCATGTGGCACCCATGGAGGTCAGAAAACTAGAACTACAGATGGAACTGGGATTCCAGATGGTTGTGAGCTGCCATGTGGTGCTGTGCCCTGACCCTGGGTCTTCACGATGATCCAGTGCTCACAGTCACTGGGCCACTTCTATAGCCTCCTGTCTTTAATGTTGAAAGACACTCTTAGTGTGTGTTCCTGCAGCATGGAATTCACAGAGATCTTCTGACGTCTGCCTCCTGAATGCCTGGCTTTCATTTAAAATTACTCTTACTTGGAGGAGGCGCTACACATGTGCCACAGTGTACACGTGGGCCCCAGAGAAAGCTTGGCGGCGTTTCTCTCTCTCTACTGTGTGGGACCCAGGTTTGAATTCATTGCTCTACATTGGTGGCAAGCGTAGTTGCCTACTGAGCCATCTCATGTGTCTGTCTTTGTGTGGGTGCTGAGCACCCCTGATTTGGGGCCTCATACTTGCGTGGTATGCTCACAGCCATCTCCCCAGGTTTCAGGTTTTTTGACGTTTTGCTTTTCTTTGCTGTTTTTTTTTTTTTTTTTTTTTTTTTTTTTGAGTGAGAGACTCGTGTAGGCCAGGCTGGCTTTGAACTCCATGTATAGCTGAGGCTGACTTAGATTTTTTTGTGTGTGTAGTAATAGCATAGGGAGGGGCTAAAACTTGAGCCTCAATGATATAACGTAAGCACTCTACCAAGGAGCTACATCCTTAGCCCTTACTTTGAATCCTCCTGCCTCCATCTCTTGGGTGAGGGGATTGCAGGTATCATGTCCATAATAAATTATGTAGTGCTGGGAATCAAACCAGAGCTTCATGCCTAGAGGGCAGACACTACCACAAAGCTACATCCATGGCCCTTTTTTGTGTTTAAATTTTTTATTATGTGTGGATACGCAGGTGCTACTGTGTGTGTGGAGGTCAGAGGACAACTTCATGGAGTCATTTCTACCTTTGTGTTGATCAAACTCAGGTCATCAAGCTTGTCTGCCAGGTGCTTTTGTCTCATTGTGAATAATCCGAAGCACTAACTATATGATTCGATGCTCGTGCTTATATGAAAGCAAGGAGTGCCAGAGTTCCTGTGTAACCCTACTTAGACTGTTTGCTGCGTGCTTTCCATTTCTGTCTCTGTGTTTTCCAGACAGGGTCACATGTAAATTACTCTGGCCTTGAACTCCAGATCTTCCCAATTGAAGGTATTAATGCACATTTAGTTATCCGGGCTCTTTTTACCCTGCGTGAGTAGGTTAAATATATAACTTCATCCCTGAATCTTTTTGGAGATGGAATCACTGTAGCCGGGGCTATCTTTTCCTCTTTGTATTCTTAAAACAAGTTCTTAGAAACCATAGCCAAGCTGTCCTAGACAGGCTAGAGTTGAACAAAAGGCCTTCCTCCTCCTCCTCCTCTTCCTCCTCCTCCTGATGTTATAGACATAAGCCACCATGCACAGCTGCCAGCATTTATTCACTTGGCCATTTATAGCAAAAGTGGATTTTTTGCTCACATAGCTTTATCTCTCTCTGTTCCTGGGGTTTCTTTGAGATAACCTTTTCTGCCATTGTGTTCCAACAGCCTCTTTAAGAATTCCTTACTTCTTGACACTGTTAAGATGCTTCAGACCCACCTTCTATTTCCCTGCCCAAATCTGGAGCTGCCATTTCTACCTTGACTCCTTTAATGGAGACTAACATGTAGCAAGCAGCATCTGAACAATGGGTGAGCTTGTCATTTCTGGCCTTGTCCAGTCAGAGCTAGAACACCTGGATACTAACTAATGTGTACACTACTGTTTATTTCTGTAGTGTCTAACCATGTCTAGACATTTGAACAACTGAGTTCCTACTGTTATCTCTGACTCTCACACCCCAGGTTCCCTTCCTTCCCATTCTTATAATTTCTCAGTGTAACAGAAAAGTCTGCCTCCGATGCACATTATTCACTTAGATGATTCCACATGTTAAGTGTGAACCCAAGCTTTCGGAGCTAGTCCCTGTAAGCAACATCTAACTAGACTACAGTATGTTCTGAAGGTTTGACTTTTAGCTTTATTAAGATCTAGTAAAAGTATTAATTTCAAGAGTTGTCAGGGACTGAGTGTAGTGTCACACACTTTAATCCCAGCACTCAAGAGGCAGAGGCAGGAGGATCTCTTGAGTTTGATGCCAGCCTGGTAATTTAGCAAGCACCAGGATGGCATAGACTCTGTCTTAAAAAAAATTGTTGGGGAATAATAGTCTAGAGCGCTATAGTCAGTTGGTAGAGCATATCTAAAGTCCTGGGTCTGATATCTAACACCTTGTAAACTACACTTTGTGCCTGTACAGACTGGAAAATCAAAAGTTCAAGGTAATCTTTTGCTACATGGGGGATTTGGATGTGAGCCTAGGATACATGAAACTTGTATGAAGCCATTCAAACTGGACATAGCAGCAAAAGATTATAATCTCAGCAGTCAGGACACCAAGGGTAAAGGATATCTGATGTAAGATTAGCCTAGGCTATATGGAGACACCCAAAAACGGAAGACCATACCCTAAAAGGAAAAACAAAAGTGTTTGCTTTTTCTGCCTTTTTTTTGTATACATTAGGTTAATCTATCATAGTAGGTTTCCGTACTGTTTCAGCCCCTTACTCATCTTGGCAATTTTACTATTACATTCAGTAGCACAAACAGACACAGTTGTTTAAAACAAGTGAACAGATCTGAGGACTCCTTGAGCAGTCAAGCTCAAGCCTTATAAATGACTAGACCTCTGCTGAACGATTTGTGCATTTTGCAATTGCTCATATCACATACCACTCTGTTCAATGAGAAATGGCAAACAAAACCGGCATAGTGGCCCAGTCCTTTAATCCCACATTCAAGTGTCAGAGGCAAAGCAGATCTCAGAGTTCAAGGCCAGCAAGGACTACATAGTGAAGTCCTGTCTCCCAAAAAGAAAAGAAAAATGGCAGACAAATTTGTGATCCTATAACCAGGGCTTGTCCCATAGGATAGCCAGCCGCAGCTGACCAGCCACAGGTCCATAGGATAACCAGCTGCAGCTGACAAACCACAGGTCCATAGGATGACCAGCCGCAGCTGACCAACCACAGGTCCATAGGATGACCAGCCGCAGCTGACCAACCACAGGTCCATAGGATGACCAGCCGCAGCTGACCAACCACAGGTCCATAGGATGACCAGCCGCAGCTGACCAACCACAGGTCCATAGGATGACCAGCCGCAGCTGACCAACCACAGGTCCATAGGATGACCAGCCGCAGCTGACCGGCCACAGGTCCATAGGATGACCAGCCGCAGCTGACCAACCACAGGTCCATAGGATGACCAGCCACAGCTGACCAACCACAGGTCCATAGGATGACCAGCCGCAGCTGACCAACCACAGGTCCATAGGATGACCAGCCGCAGCTGACCGGCCACAGGTCCATAGGATGACCAGCCGCAGCTGACCGGCCACATGCTTGTTTTGCTTTGCACTCTGCCCTGCTCTCCCTCGCTAGACTTGACCCATGTCTGCTTTGGAAGTGCTTAATTGGTGAACCATTGGCAATGTTTTGTGCCATAGTTTACTCCAACAATGTTAGCTGTTCAAAATTTTGTAAGGCTATATCATTTTTATAAATGTGTAATTTATATGATTTATTTACATTTACTGTTATTGAAACTCTGGTGCCAACTAGCCAGCCGTCTGTTGGAAAATAGCAAATAATATATCATTAAAGATTTTTAAAAATTTCTTGTGTGTGTGTGCGTGTGTGTGTGTGTACGCGTCCATATGCATGCATCCAGAGGCCAGAGAAGGACGTCAGGTGTCCTACAATATTGCCCTGCTTACACTCCTTTGAGACAGGGTCTCGCTGAACCTGGAGCTAGGCTGTCAGCCAGCAAGCCCCAGCGATCCTGCTGTTCAGTCCCACCTCCACCCCCAAGTCTCATTCCCCAGGGCAAGCAATGAGCTTACCCGTACATGTGTAGCCATACCTGACCTTTTACATGGGTGCCAGGGATTTGAACTCAAGATTCATTTGTTTTTACTGTATGTATGGGTGGTTTGTATATTAAGACATGTGCAGTGCCTATGGAGGCCAAAAGAGAGTGTTGGATTCCCTACGACAGGACTTAGGTTGTGAGCGGCCATGTGGGTGCTGGGAAGTGAACCTGGGTCCTCTGCAAGAGCAGCCAGTGCTCTCAGCTGCTGAGCTCCATCACTCAGGATTTTAATGTAAAAATAAAGCTAGCAACAGACTAGGTGACAAGTCTTACTTTTATCTATTTATTTTTCTTGGTAGTTTTAGCCATTAGTTTCCATCCACATTGACTGTAGGGTTTTTAAACTTGGTAGCAGGGAACCAAGGCATAGGGCTTCTTTATGACCACTCATCCTTATTTTGTTTTCTGGACAAATGTCCACTGCTAACACCATGTGTGGAACCACCTTCCTTATTTCTTTGGCCCTTACATCAATAAATAACACACATCTGAGTTCTTATCTCCCTCCTTCAAATTCCCAGATTCCTTTCGTACTGAGAGAGCTGTTTCTTGAAGCCCACTTCACAGATGTGCCTGTGCCATGCGGGCGGGACACTCTCAGGCCACCCCGTTGTGCATGGTCAGGCTCTTTGCAGTGCTCACTCGAGGGAGCCGATCTGTTAGCCCCAGTTGGAAACATTTTCTTTTTTATATCCATGATAAACTTTATTTTGATGAATATGAGACAAGGTCTCATTGTACCCCAGGGTGGCCTCAGGTTTTCTGTGTCACTGAATATGATGACTTTGAACCCCCGAATCTCCTAATATCCCATGTGCTAGAATCACAGGCATATACAAACATCTGTATTTTTATTTCTATCGTGTTAAATGTTGTTGGTAGTATAACCGAGAACATGGAGTGTACCGTGGAGGTAGATGTACAGTTCACACTTGTAACAAAGAAAAACAGTAAGTTTCAAGCAGCCACCTACATCACATGGTTCAATAACTGCCTGTATCTCCAGCTCCACGCGATCTGGTACCATTCTCACCTTGATGGTTACTGTGCACATACATACCCACATAGACACATAATAAGAAAGAAAAAGCTGGGTGTGGGGATGTATATCTTTTATCACGGCATTCAAGAAGCAGAAGCAGGAGGATCTTTGAGAGTTCAAGGCCAGCCTGGTCTACATAGCTTGTTCCAAGACAGCCAGGACTGCATAGAGGCACGTGGATCTCTGAATTTAAGGCCAACCTGCTTTATAGAGGGAGTTCCAGGACAGCAGGGGACTATGCAGAAAAACCCTGTCTGAAAAAACAAACAAAAACAAAACAAACAAATCTAAAGGGAATACCATGCCACACCATAGAAGAAATGTGTTCAACAGACACTTCACTGTCCTGGCCATGGGGACTGTCCAGAAGAGACTCCAGTCCTTTCACAGAATGTTTCAAGAAACAATCTATGGTTTGATTGTGTCCTCCCAAACTTTATAGGTGGAAATCCAGACTCTCAAGGTACTAGCATAGGAGGTGGGGCCAATTTGGAGGTGATTCCTTGATTGTCTAAGAGTATCAATTTACAAAATATCTTGATCCAGAACTTTCTGTTCCCAAACATATGCTAATAAAGGTGTTTGTAAGCCACTTGTCTGTGGCGTTTTTTTTTTTTTTTTTTTGGTTTTTTCGAGACAGGGTTTCTCTGTGTAGCCCTGGCTGTCCTGGAACTCACTCTGTAGACCAGGCTGGCCTCGAACTCAGAAATCCTCCTGCCTCTGCCTCCCAAGTGCTGGGATTAAAGGCGTGCGCCACCACCGCCCGGCTGTCTGTGGCGTTTTATTCAGCCACCCAACAGGACTAACAAGGGCAATCTCCAGACCAATTGCAATGTATACAGTTTTGCTTGGCGTGGTTTGGTTTTGAAACTCTGGGCAGGCAAGTGCTGAATGAAAGAGCGACACCTGCAGGCCATCATTTTGTTTTTTGTTTTTTTAATTATTTAATGTATGTGAGTACACACCAAAACCAAGACAGGGTTTCTCTGTGTAGTCCTGCCTGTCCTGGAACTCACTCTGCAGAGCAGGCTGTCCCTTTAACTCAGCGATCCTCCTGCCTCTGCCTCTGGAGTGCTGGGATTAAAGGTGTGCACCACTACTGCCCAGCTAAGGATTTTATTTTTGTGTGTTCTGCGTGTGAGTGTACAGTGTAAATGCTGTGCCCTCTAGGGCATTAGGCTTGAAAAGGAGTTACAGATGGTTGTGAGCAGCTATGTGGGTGTTGGGAACTGAACCCAGGTTCTCTGCAAGAGCAGCAAGTGATTTGTGGCTGCTGAGCCATTTCTCCAACTGTCTGTCTGTCTGTCTGTCTGTCTATCTATCTATCTTTGTTTTTAGAGACAAGTTTTTTTGTGTGTGTGCATCCTTGACTGTCTTGGAACTTGCTCTGTAGACCCATAGACCAGGCTGGCTTCAACCTTATAGAGAGCTAGAGAGCTAATAGAGATCAACCTGCCTCTGCCTCCCAAGTGTTGGGAGCAAAGGTGTGTGCCACCACCACCACCTGGCTCAATATATATATATATATATATATATATATATATATATATATATATATATAATTTTTTATATTAATAAATTATAATCATGTAATTATGATTTGTTATCTGTAAATTGTATTTATTTTTATTTAATGTTCATTGTTATTTTGCCTGTATATATGTCTGTGTAAGGGTATCAGAAGCCCTGGAACTGGAGTTACAGACAGGTGTGAGCTACCATGTGGGTGCTGGGAATTGAATCTGCATCCTCTAGAAGAGCAGTCAGTGTTCTTAACCGCTAAGCCATCTCTCTAGCCTCTGCCTCAATAATTTTTTTTAAAAGATTTATTTATTTGAAATATGTAAGTACATTGTAGCTGTCTTCAGATGCCCCAGAAGAGGGCGTCAGATCTCATTTCGGATGGTTGTGAGCCACCATATGGTTGCTGGGATTTGAACTCAGGACCTTTGGAAGAGCAGTCAGTGCTCTTAACCACTGAGCCATCTCTCCAGCCCATGCCTCAATAATTTTTAAGCACTCAAATTTTACAAAATTTTATGCAAACTTAAAAGAATTCACAAAATATAATCGGAAAATACTGACTGAACTTGTAATGATTTTTGTTAATTTTTTTCAAATGTCAATCAGTGTAGCTAGACAGTATGAAAAGGCTTTGGGGATGGGGCAGGCTGAAGAGATGGCTCAGCAGTTTAGAGCACTGGCTCCTCTTTGAGAGAGGTCTCAGGTTTGATTCCTAGTACAGTAGCCACTACTATACTGGTTCACTACTATTCTAACTCCAGTTCCATAGGATCCAATGCCCTCTTCTGATCTCTATGGGTACTGCATACAAGTGGTTCAGGGACTACTTTCAGACAAAACGTTGATATACATAAAATAAAAATAAATCTAAAAAATAAAAATGCTGCTTTGCGCCAGGCAGTGGTGGTGCACGCCTTTAATTCCAGCACTTGGGAGGCAGAGGCAGGTGGATTTCTGAGTTCGAGGCCAGCCTGGTCTACACAGTGAGTTCCAGGACAGGCAGGGCTATACAGAGAAACCATGTCTCGAAAAAACAAAACAAAAAAACCCACAATAAATAAATAAATACCGCTGCTTTGGAAGATTTGCACTTGGAGGATCAAACCAGGGAATTGTGGGTGGGTAGAGAGCTCAGTAAACCAGGCTCATCCAGTTGGAGGACCGTGAGCCTCCTGAAAGGCTAGCTTAACACACTTCCTTCAGCACACCTGTGGAGGGCCAGCCAAATTCATCATGTAGTAAGACTGGGAATAGTCAAGTGGCTTTTTGTTTTAAAATAGTTCACCATAGAACAGCAGCTACCTGGAGGTGGGATAATGATATTGCAGATCCATCTTCCTTAGAGATAAGAATACATGAGCTTGAAAGAACACTCGGTTTGCTTCAGATTGATGTATGGCCAGAGGGTATGCGGGCTTGTATAAAATAACTGTGCCATAGTGGAGGCCACTGGATTCCTACGGTCATCTTTTAAGCTTGATGACTGGAGCCAACAGCGGTTTCCTAGATACCACAAGGGTTGGTGTGGCTCTTGTGGGATTAAACTATCGAAATTCCTGTAGCTTCCCTTAAATTCCGACCTCCCCTCAGTCTGAGGCTGCGCTTGGGAGAAGCCAGAAGTGGAAGTGTCCTCATGGAGCAGGAGGAACCGAATCCTCAAGAGGAACTGGAGTAGCTAGCACAAACACACCACAGGAAGTCCCCCAGCCAGGCCCCCCGCTAAGGAGGCCCTATCCGTAATGGTGTGAAATATGCTGGCGGTGGTGATGCACACCTTTAATCCCAGCATCCTGGAGGCAGAGGCAGGCGGATCTCAGACTGGCCCAGTCTACAAGGTGAGGTTCAAGACAGCCAGCCTGTTACAAGAAAAACCCTTCCTCAAAACAAAAACAAACCAAAAAGCTTATAAAATACGGGGGTTCTGGAGGGCACACAGTCCCCTAAGCAATGCACCGGGCGGCATAGCTACAAGGTGCTGCGGTCTCTGAGGACTGTGGCTCTGTTGATTCCGGGGACAATGGGATAAGGGCCAGGCACAGCAGTCGGGGAACCCTGGGAGCCACAGAAGGACCGCGCGATGCCGCTCTGGAAGAGAAGGCTCTCGTCTCACAAACACTCGCCCTAGACATTCGATAGAAGGCGCGACGCCGCCAGCCCACGCGAGACGCGCCCACGAGGCTCGCAGCAAAATGGCGACGGCGCCGACCCGCGCCCCCTGCGGGCGCATGCGCAAGGCGACCCCGCCCGCGAGAGCGGAAGTCTTGTGACCCCGGAAGTGACCGTCCGAGCGGCGGGCGGCGGACGACGTTCGTCATTTGGTGCGGGAGGGAGCGCGAGAGCGGCGGTCGAGCCTCCGGTGAGTGGGCGCGTGTCGCGGTGCGGCGTGGCGCGCGAGGGGAGTGGGTTGGCTTTGTGCGGCGACGCGGGCGACTGCGGCGCTCGCGGGCGGGGCGCGGTCACCGCGGCGGGCGGGCGGGCGAGCGGGCGGGGCGGGCCAGGGAGGCAGCGTAGGTCCTGCCGGAGGGGCCGCCGCTGCCCGGGCCTGCGCGCCCGGTGCCAGTGGGACCCCCTCCCTCGGCCGCGCGGGCGGGGTCCGGCGCGGGGCCTTGCCTGGGGCTCCCGCCGCGCGGCCCCGCCCCGCTCGGATTGCGGGCCCTACGGAAGTGCGGGCCGCGCCCTGATGCTGTCGCCGGCGGCCACGCTTGGCGGCGTCGGGCGGGGTCGTCTGCCGCCTCCCGGTATCGGACCACCGCTTTATGTGTTTCTTTGGCGGACACCTCTCAGAGGGACAACGGCCGGGCTGTTCCCCTGACCGCTGCGCATCGCCTGCGGGCATCACAGTGGGTTTCTGAGAGACATTTGGGGATCTGCGGAACTGAAAGGCATCTAGGCGCTTCCGTCCGGGTCGGTTCTGCACCGCCACTGACGGTTTCGAGTCAGGGTCCAGAAACAGGTTCCTGAGATTTATTTGGCAAGCAGTGCACCAGCTCCCAAGTTGCATACGCATACCCTCACTATGAGAGGACAGACCTGCATATTTAGTGGGCTCCTGGGATTTAAGCGGTCGTCACACAGTTGAGCTTAGGACAGTATTCCATTGGCCGGAACGAACAGACAGACCCTTGTCCTGCACGTGGGTGAGATCCGGAGCATCCCGCTGTAGGGGAACTTACCTCCGTGCCCAGCCCAGTAAGATGAGAGCCTGGGCAGCTAGGGACAGCAGCGGGACCCCAGGGACTTAGCGTTGCGTCTGCCGGTTCAGTTCGGTCTGGAGGCTTCTTATTCGTGATGGGGACGGAAGGTATTTTGTTCCTCTGAGGAACAGGCTGTGGTTCCATTTCGTTGCTTGGGGTGTAGTCCTCTCAAATGGGCCTCAAGGTTGGGCAGTGGCGGCGTCCTCCTCCTGTCTCCTCCCAGAGTTCCCCTCGTCGTTCCCTGCAGGTGACAGGGTCTGCCTAGGGTGCAATGCCTCCGGGCTGTCACAGCGCTGCTCACGCCCCACCCGCAGGTGTCCCCAGCTAGAGGTGAGCATGGCAGAGCAGGAACCCACCGCCGAGCAGCTCGCTCAGATAGCCGCAGAGAACGAGGAGGACGAGCACTCTGTGAACTACAAGCCGCCAGCCCAGAAGAGCATCCAGGAGATCCAGGAGCTGGACAAGGATGACGAAAGCCTCCGGAAGTACAAGGAGGCCCTGCTTGGCCGAGTCGCTGTCTCTGCAGGTAGGTGGGTTGGTTGAAGGCTCTCATCTAGCCCTGTTGCCGCCCTCCCTCCAGACCACTCTTCCGGGGAATCCCTAAGGGATGGGACTCTTGACTCTTAACTCTCACTCTGCAGACCCCAATGTCCCCAACGTCATCGTGACCCGCCTGACCTTGGTATGCAGCACTGCCCCAGGCCCTCTGGAACTGGACCTGACAGGTGAGGTGGTATTAGAATCCCTGGGTGGGGCCAGCTGGCATCTTGCCGCCACCCCTAAAAATAATTTTCTGCACTGGTGCCCTCTGGTGGAGCAGAGGGGAAGTGCAGCTCGGGGCCCGCCGAGGCTCTGCTTTGTGTGGGAAGGAAGGGGCTGGGGAGAGTGAGGGGGGAACGCCTTTCAAGCCGTCAGCCGAGCTCCTCAATACAGGTGATCTGGAGAGCTTCAAGAAGCAGTCGTTTGTGTTGAAGGAAGGTGTGGAGTACCGGATAAAAATCTCTTTCCGGGTAAGGCGGGGGCTGTGAGAGGCCTGGAAAAGAGGGGCGGAGGAGCAAGGGTGGGGAGCCGGCTGACCCTGGTTCTGTGTCCCCACAGGTGAACAGAGAGATCGTGTCAGGCATGAAGTACATCCAGCACACGTACAGGAAAGGGGTCAAAAGTGAGTGGGCGGGCCCACAGAGTGGGAAGCCAGTGGGCCTGGGGAGGGGCCTGTGTCACCAGTAATCGTGCCTTTCCTGTCCCACAGTTGACAAGACTGACTACATGGTCGGGAGCTATGGCCCGAGGGCCGAGGAGTATGAGTTCCTGACTCCCATGGAGGAGGCTCCCAAGGGCATGCTTGCTCGGGGCAGTTACAACATCAAGTCCCGCTTCACAGATGACGACAAAACTGACCACCTGTCCTGGGAGTGGAATCTCACCATCAAAAAGGAATGGAAGGACTGAGCTCCAGCTGGGAGGCGGGCAGGGCGACGGACAGACAGAAGGACCGACATGCCCCACCCTAACCCCCTACCTACCCCAAACCAAAGTGCTGACAGGACCTCCCTCACCATTCCTCCCTAGTCCACTCAGGCAGTCAGCTCTTCTGTCTGCCCCTCCTCCACCCCCTGCCCGCAGGCCCCTGTGGTCTCTAGTGTCACATTGCTGCTTCTGCCTGTGCAGTGGGGGAGGGGTCCCAGCCCAGGCCTCCAATCTGCTGTGTCCCTCCAGGTTCCCTCTGTCTTCCCTTCCTCAGGCCCTGGCTTCTAGAACGGAACAAAGCACTGTCAGGGTTGTCCAGCCCACCTTGTCTCTGTTCCAGCTGAGGAATCCTCAGCATGGGGATGGGCTGGGCTGTCTGTCCTCTAGTCCCACCACTCCCTGGCCAGGTCATCCATCACTGTCAGTCACTGTCTAACCATGATGCCTTAACATGTGGAACGTGTACTGGGGGCCGTCGCTAACTCTTAACTCCCCTGTCTGCATGAGCATGTGGTCTCCCCTGTCCTTGCCTTGTCTGCTATCCCCATCCTGGTGACCCGCCCAAAGGAGGCCTGGGGTGTGTCCTGAGGGCCTGGCCAGCTCTTCCCCTCCCCGTGGCCAGGGTTGGGGGTGGCTCCAGTAGCTAGGGGAGGGTCAATTGCCAAAACTCAATGCCTCCAGCCCCATCTAGGAGGCAGGGTAGGGTGCCTCATTCCTCTGCCTTCTCTGTCCCTTGTAGGCAGTACTCAGAGCCCCTGTCCCCACAGAGAGCCCCTGAGGGACAAAGCCAGCCGAGCCTTACTTGTCTCACCTGGGCCCCGTGGCCTGAACTCGTGCCTGGCCTGTCAGTATTTATTGCCTCCATTTGGGCCAGCTGGCCTGATGCCTCTGCCCTGGTTCTTGGTGCCACCAATCCCTGGGCAGGCCCTCCCTGGACCCAGCCAGGACAAATGTGGGACCAAGTTCACACAGTTGGGAGCTGTCTCCTGTGCCTCCCCTCCCTATCCCCAGTCCCTGTGTGGTGTCTGTCAGGCCCAGCCTCAACAGGCAGAGGAGCCTGTCCCTGCTTCTCTTCTGACTGGGAAATAAACACCCCTGAAGGAGTCTGGGATGGTGTGGTCTATCTTTCTTGTATTGGGGGTTTGTAGGGAATGGCAAGAATCCAGTGGAAGCCGGGCGGTGGTGGTGCACGCCTTTACTCCCAGCGCTTGGGAGGCAGAGGCAGGCGGATTTCTGAGTTCGAGGCCAGCCTGGTCTACAGAGCGGGTTCCAGGACAGCTAGGACTATGCAGAGAAACCCTGTCTGGAAAAACCAAAAAAAAAAAAAAAAAAAATCCAGTGGAGGGTGGGGGGGGGGGTCCCTCAGATCATATGTCCTGGCTACAAGGTTATCTGCAGTCAACAGCCCTGTTTTGTCTTTGCTACTGGCTTCCTGTGGAAATGTGAATATAAAACAAACCCCAGGCCAATGGGTCACAGTGTTGACCCTGGGCATAGAGGGATTGCCTGAGTCAGTTTATCTAAATTACCCTGACTGGGACTTGCACTGAATATGCATGCTACGTAACAGAAGCCCTGCTGGAAGACTGAACTGATCTGGCTCTGCATGTGTAGGTCATCCTGGTGACGGAGTGCCCCATGTCTGTTACATGTACTGTTACTCAGTACAGTGCTTTCTAGAGCCTAGGTAGAAAGGATGGGACCCTGAAAAGCCACTAAGCCTTAATGGGCCCCTGTGTAGCTCTCTGTAGTGACCACAGGGAGGCAGGATTACTTGCCTGTCTCTGGACACACCCAAAGGCACCTAGTTACCTCAAAGCCCCACCCTGCCTCTGCAGGAGTCAGTCTAAAAACTTCCTTTTTTAGCCTTATGCTAGCTTTGAAAAACCACCCTCTGATTAAGCTGTTCAGTAAAGTGGCTGTACCATTCAGTACAACGGTGATCAGCTACTTTCCTGGAGCCCTGCCAATCGTGGCTTGGGGTCCACCGGTGTTGAATAGTGTGATGAACCTTTATTGCAGGGGGACAGAAGATGCCTTTTTGTCTTGTTGCTGATCAGGCCATGTCAGCCATCTTTACCAGGTCCATCGGAGCCAAAACATAGCGGACCCCAGAACCAGCCTTCTGCAGGACACTAACCTGATAGTAGCAGCTCCTGGCTCTAGGCAGCCAAATTGTTGGTCCAATTCTTTCCCAGAACTCTTCCTGGCCCCAGCAGTCAGGGAGGCCTGAGCAGGGTGAGGCTCTTTCTCCAAGCTTTGCAGAGCCAACCAGTCTCCTAGCTCATCCTTAAAATTTTTATTACGCGCTCTCAGCAATGCTGTTTATCAAGTAGGGACTTCTGAAGCTCACATTGGACCAAGATACTTAATCTTACAGCTTCGGGTTTGTGTGAACTCAGACCTTAAGTTCCAAGTGTACAGGCATACTGCCAACAGCCAGGACTTTGCTCTGACTCCTCCCAGTGCAGGTTAACTCAGGGTGGCCTCATAAAGTGCATGATGTGTTGCCTAGGTCCCAAGTCTAAGCTGATCCTCCCTATCTCGCTTCCCCCCCCCCCCCCGCGCCGAACCTGCCTCTGTGGCGTGGTGTTCCAAGGCCTGCCTCCTTCCCTCAGGAGCCAGGCCTCCTCCACACCAACTTCTGACTCCCAGGAGCTCCCTAGCTTCTGGCTCTTCAGCTACCTACAGACAGGCCTCCTCTCCTCAGGAAAGTGATGGGCTGTAGGTAGTTAGTTGATGAGCAGTCAGCTTCCATGCTGCGTATAAGTAACCAGCCGTTGTGATTTCCAAGAGCCTTCTCTATGCCCAGCACAATCCTGTCTGTACCAATCAAAGCTACTATATCCACGGCCATGCACACCATCCCCCTGCCTCCCACTTTGCTCTCATTAACTCTTTCAGTTCACCCTCCAGGGCAAGCAGTCTTATAGTCAATCTGCTGTCCACCCTACTGGACACCTGACAAGCCTGCCAGCTAAAAAGGAGTTGCTTGGTTCTGAGAACTCCTACCAATTATAATCAAAACCACCAATAACTCAACCTGTAGTCAATGGGCACCTTCTCTGAGTAAGGCTCCTTCCTGAAGGATATTTTGATGCATTTCCAATGGCCTGGAAAATGTGTAATAGCCAGTGTGGGTCTTAACAGGACCTTGATACTAGGGCTGTCTACACTAGCACTTCTTTTCAGCGAAGGCAGCTGCTCTTAGAAAACATTAAGACAGGCCTGGGGAAACAACTAAGTCACCAGCTTGGCCCTCAAGGCTGTGGAGATGTCCAGATAACCTAACCTGCATTGTCAGGTTGGAACATACTACCCATACGTTATCTGGCCTCTCAACAAACCCAGAAGGCCCAAGAATTTCAGGCCTCCCTCTGGCTTCTCAAGAACTCACAATGCAGTGGTTAATTGCTGTATAAAAGGCCACCACAGAGGGAGCAGACATTTTTTTAAAAACTTTTTTTTAATTAGACATTTTCTTTCTTTACATTTCAAATGTTATCCCCTTTCCTAGTTTCCCCTCCAAAAATGCCCTATCCCATCCCCTCCTCACCAACCCACCCACCCCCACTTCCCTGTCCTGGCATTCCCCTACACTGGGGCATCGAGCCTTCTCAGGGCCAAGGGTCTCTCCTCCCTTTGATGTCCAACCAGACCATCCTCTGGTTGGTGGTTTAGTCCCTGGGAGCTCTGGGGGTACTGGTTGGTTCATATTGTTGCTCCTCCTACGGGACTGCAAACCCCTTCAGCTCCTTAGGTCCTTTCTCTAGCTCCTCCATTGGGTTCTCAGGTATTGCCAGAGCCTTTCAGGAGACAGCCATATCAGGTTCCTGTCAGCGAGCGCTTGTTGGCGTCCACAATAGTGTCTGGGTTTGGGGACTAGACATTTTTTTAAAGATTTATTTATTTTATTTATGAGTACACTGTAGCTGTCTTCAGACACACCAGAAGAGGGCATCGGATCCCATTACAGATAGTTGTGAGCCACCATGTGGTTGCTGGGAATTGAACTCAGGACCTCTGGAAGAGCAGTCAGTGCTCTTAACCGCTGAGCCATCTCTCCAGCCCCGATAGCAGACGTTTGAAGACATTCATTAGTCTAAGGTTCTGTGATCTTCGGGAGAGCTTCAGAGCTACCCCTTCTGTTCATACAATGTCAGCAGTCCTACTCTGTTATGTGGTAATGGCAGCTGCTTGCATTGAGAGCTTTATCCATCCTGTGTCTGACACTGGCAGCCCAGAAGCAAGCCGAGACTCAGTCCTGGAGCTGAAGGCAAGTTGTCTTTATCACACTCAAAACACCCCACCCTCCACCCCCGCCCCTTTCCTTCCCATAGACGAAACATCCCATGCCTAACATTTAGGTACCAAAATCCTTAAACTTTTTTTTTTTTTTGAGACAGGGTTTCTCTGTATAGCTCTGACTGTCCTGGAACTCACTCTGTAGACCAGGCTGGCCTCGAACTCAGAAATCCACCTGCCTCTGCCTCCCAAGTGCTGGGATTAAAGGAATGCGCCACCACTGCCCGGCTTTTTTTTTTTTTTGAGTCAAGGTCTCAAGTAACCCATGCTGTCCCTTAGCTCCTATACTTAACTGGTATAGTGGAATAAACCTGCAACTCCAGTGACTTAGGAGGCAGAGGTAGTACGATTGCTGGAAGTTTGAGGCTGGTCTACTTAGTGAATTTCAAAACAATATAGAGCTTCAGAAAGAGAGGGGTGTGGGGAGACTGCCTTAAGACAGAAAGAACGAATCCGCCTGCCTCTCTCAGGTACTAGGATTACAAGGGAACGCTGCCAAACCAGCCAACGTTCTAAATGGTACTCTTTTTTTTTCGTTGTTTGGGACAGGGTTTCTCTGTGTAACCCTGGCTGTCCTGGAACTTGCTTTGTAGACCAGGGTGGCCACACACGGATCCAACTGCCTCTACCTCCTGAGTCCCGGGATTAAAGGTGTGTGCCACCACTGCCCCGCTAACTCTTCTGTCTCTGGTTCCAAATGATGGTTTCTAAAGCAGCTCAAGGCAGCCACAAAAACACTGGGGGACAGCGGCGGATATGGGGCACCTTCTATTGTACCCAAGTGCAGGAATGTGTCCAGGCACTTCAGATAGGCAGAGAAAAAAAGATCACGCACCTCGCCAAGCTGCCGCTAGACTAGGTCCGCTTCAAAGGCATTCATAACCCTCCTAGGCCGGTAAAGTCATCCCACATACATGTGAAGGTTTCCCCGTGAGCACAACCAGTATCTGACACTCTCTCTTCCTACATTGAATGGCGTTGAGGCACAGAGGACTTGGTCTTCAAGGTAAGAAACTCACATTAGAGGAGTTCCTAGTAGGAAAGGTCCTTATTTACAATGTCGCAAAAGAGGCAACGGCCAGGCAGTGGTGGCACACACCTTTGATGCCAGCACTCTGAGAAGGCAGAGGTAAATGGATCTCTGAGTTCAAGGCCAGCCTGGTGTCTATCGAGTGAGTTCGGGGCTACACAGGGAAACCCTGTCTTGAAAAACTAAAAACAACAAACCATCAAAATACAAAGCCATATACCATATTTGGGTTTTTACCATTTCTGAGAGCAGTGTAGTATTAGTCAATCTATATACTTAGTTTTGGGTGTTTCCCTTTTCTAATGACCCCTGACTATCAGGATAGTTTTTGTAGCGGGAAGTGAAAAATGAAGTGCTAGACGGAGTGAGCACTCCGGGGTGGGGGTGGAGGGGAGGTCGGGCGACAGCCGTTGGGCAGAAAAGAAAAAGAAAGACGGACCGAACGTCGACGGGGACTGCTCACAGCTGTAACGACAGCACTCAGTAGGTTGGGGCAGATCTTTAAATATTTCCTCAAGTTCGAGGCCAGCCTGTATACGAAATGAGTTCCAAGTCACTAAGGGATAGAGAGAGATACAAAGTAGATGATTCTGGAAAAGGAAGTCCAACCGAGACTAAATGTGAATCTCGAACGTAGTAATAGAAAGGCTGATTTGCAGAAGCCAAACCTTTTTATTATTCAACCCAACGAACCCAAGTGCCATTTCATCGTGTAGTCACGACAAAGTGGACGACGTACAGCTTTCTCCACTTCCCCAGCGGACATCCGCAGAGGTCTCGGGCACCGCACTCCGGTGGACAGGAGCCTCGGACCACCATGGGGAGCCCGAGAAACGCGCGCGCAGCCCGTGGAGACGCCCGCTGACGCGTGACAGCTGCCGCAGCCGAGAAAAGGCACAGGGGTCCATCACCCAGGACCCGGGCAGGGACCGCACGAGCCGCACGCGCGCCGGAAGTGGCCTCCCCTGACTTCCCGGCGGCGGCTTGGGGGCGGTGCCAGTACGGAAACGCCGTCCAGTCAGAATGCAACACGAGGGGTTTCGGAGGCGCAGGCGTAGCTCCGCCCAAGGGCCTGGGACTCCGCCCACTGCCACGTTCGACTGAGACTCGGGCTGGGTACGCGCATCTCTCAGCCAATCAGGAGCCACACGGCCGGGCAAGGGAAAGCAGTGGCCATTCCAGACGTGTGGAAGGCGTGGGAAAAGTCGCCAGTCAGAAGTCCAGAAAGAGAAAGTTCGCCTCCGCCAGCGAATCAGACGCTGGGGGGACATAGAGTTCGTGCGCGCGCGCGCGCGCTGTGGCCAATCCGAAGCAAGAACGGAAAGGCCTCCGGGTCTTTTTCGACTTCGTGGCCCAGCCTTGAGTGGGTGTCCAGTCCTCGCAGGGCGGGGGCGGGCCTCTCAGCTCCTCGGCCAATCGAAGGGCGCTACAAGGCGCATGCGCACGGCGGCTGACTCGCGCGGCGAGGGGGAGGCGTGGGCGCGTCCCCGGCCCAGGATTTATAAAGGCGAGGTCCGGACCGAAGCGCGCTCTCGTCGCCTTGGCTGTCCCGGCGGCGCCGACACAACTGCCCCGCCCGCTGCCGACGTCCGACATGCTGAGCCGTGCTTTGCTGTGCCTGGCCCTGGCCTGGGCGGCTAGGGTGGGCGCCGACGCCCTGGAGGAGGAGGACAACGTCCTGGTGTTGAAGAAGAGCAACTTCGCGGAGGCGCTGGCGGCGCACAACTACCTGCTGGTGGAGTTCTGTGAGTGCGCCGTGGGCCTGGCCGGGCGGGCAGGGCCCCCTGTCCACAGACTACTCCGCGCCGTCCTCGGCGGCACCCAACACTGTCCCGCGCGGCCGGCCCCTCTTGCGTACGGTGGCCCGTAGCCCTCGGCTTGCCCCGTGGTGCACGGGCTGGCCGGTCTCGAGCTGCACCTCGCGGGCAGCACCTACTGTAAGGTTCTCTGCTTCCAGTTTTTCCAAGAGCATCCTTCCTACCCAGAATGGAAGTCGTCGTAGTCAGGGCTCCCCGAGGGTGACCGCGGGGCTGAGAATCAAGAAGGTGTCTTTGTGCACGACGTCCACATGGCCAGAACCTTCTGTTAGCTGGGAAAAACTGAATGGCCTGTGTGAGCAGTTAGCAATTCCGATAGAGTAGATCTTACACTATTTACTATGCCCACTCTACCTGAAACCTGCCGTCTTCTCCTTACCGGGAAGCAAGCCAGATCCTAAGCCTTTACTTTTACTTACAAGTATGTGAACTCCAACACAGCTGCCAGGCTGCCTTGACAGATTGTCACATTCCCACACTTAGAACAGCTTTGGATCGATCGATCCATCGGCAGCTGAGCACGTTCTTGCTAGGTATAGTGCTGGGCCAGCAACCTTTTAACTTTTCCTACATTCTGAGTGGTAAATCCTGGGGGTACCCTGACCCTGAATGCTGGGGGCAGTAGGAAGTTACAAGTCACGATTATTTTGCAGTGCTGGTGGTCACAGGGCAAAGTAAGGGTTGAGGTTGGTTTGTCACTCGTGGCCTCTGTCCTGATATTGCCCAAGAGCACCAGCTATCAGTGCAGTCTCTTGTATGCGTTAAGAGGGGTTATCTTGGTGTGCTGATAAGGTTTTTATGAAAGGAAGTACAAAGGGAAGAAATAGACTGGTTGGAGGACTGCCTTCTAGTATCCTGGTTTCTTTTACAGATGCCCCATGGTGTGGCCACTGCAAAGCTCTGGCCCCCGAGTATGCCAAAGCTGCTGCAAAACTCAAGGCAGAAGGCTCTGAGATTCGGCTAGCAAAGGTGGATGCCACAGAAGAGTCAGACCTGGCCCAGCAGTATGGTGTCCGTGGCTACCCCACAATCAAGTTCTTCAAGAATGGAGACACAGCCTCCCCAAAGGAGTATACAGGTGTGATCCTAGCACTGCGCTTTAATGACTATGTAGGCTTTGGGAGCAAACCAGAAGTATGTCTTAGAGGTAGGGAGCCTTTACAGAGGCTTAGAGAGGCCCTGTTCTCAAGTGGGTTCTATATCAACTCTTGCAACTCAAGTGGGTTCTATATCAACTCTTGCAACTGGGAGCTACAGAGAAAAAGGCGTACTTTGGAGTACTTCAGGAAGTGTCACATCTGTGATGACCTCCTGAGTAGCCTGCTGACTGACTGAGGCTTATCTGGTGATTGACCAATGAGGAGGAGGAGGAGGTAAGGGCCCTGCTGAACACACGGGGCTTTGAACTATTGGTGCTTCCAGGAATGCAGTGCTTCCAGATAGTGTAGGCGTGACACTTCGGTGACACCTTTGTAGCTGTCACTCACAGTGTGTCAATACCAGGCCAGGCATTCATGACCCTCCAGCACCTCTCCCTTTGGGACCCTTTCATAGTTACAGCATTCTAGTTGTTGGTGGCCGAATGCAGATCCAAGCTTCCGTCTGTCACCCACCCACTGCTAAAGGAATTTTCATGGAAGCTGGACCTTGATATAGGCAATTAGTTACTACTTAGCAAAAGACTTGGCTCTCAGCCAGATGCGGTGGCACGGACCTGGAATCCTAGCGTTTGGGAGGCAGAGGCTGGTGGATCTCTTTAGCCTGGATTATAGAGCGACAACACACACATGTACATACACACTCACACGTATGTCATATATAGTATCTATATATCTCCCCTTGAGCCGCAGTGTGCTGTCCGACGTTAGCCCCTCTAGTCATCTCCCTAGGCTATCTGTGGTCCTTTTTACATGACTTCACTTTTGGAGTAGAAAGCTCCTGTCCACCAGGCGGTGGTGGCACATACCTTTAGTTCCCTTACTTGGGAGGCAGAAGCAGGCAGAACTCTCAAGGCCAGCCCGCTCTATAGACCAAGTTTTGAGACAGCCAAAGCAGAGACTTGAGTATCTTCCAAGTGTGAGGCCATCCTAGTCTACAGAGTAAGGCCCCATCTGAAAAGTATGCAATGTGGTTGGTAGAGCCCTTACCTAGCATGTATCAAGACCTGAACACAGTCACGACCTCTTCATAAACTGGTTGTGGTGATGTTGTGTTTACTTGTGTTTTTTGTGTGTGTGCATGTGCACACCTAAAGCATAGCGTATGTTTATCTTGTGCATTCTGCCGGAAGAGTATGTTGGATCCCCTAGAACTCAAGATACATACAGGCAGTTATGGGCCACCTAGTGCTGGCAACCAAACCAGGTCCTCATAGAAGAGCAGCAAGTGTTCTTTTTTTTAAGTAAAGACTTATTTATTTATTATATGTAAGTACGCTGTAGCTGTCTTCAAACACTCCAGAAGAGGGCATCTGATCTCATTACGGATGGTTGTGAGCTACTATGTGGTTGCTGGAATTTGAACTCAGGACCTCTGGAAGAGCAGTCAGTGCTCTTAACCGCTGAGCCATCTCTCCAGCTCCCTGTCCCCAATCAAAAATTTAAAGTAGAAAAATAAAAGTAAGTTTTTTTGTTTTTCCCTTAGCCAAGTAGTAGTGGCACACTTTTTTAATCCCAGCAACTCTTGAGGCAGGTGGATCTCTGAGTTCAAGGCCAGCCTGGTCTACAGACCAAGCTTCGGGACAGCTGGAGCTACACAGAGATACCCTGTCTCAAAAAAGAAAAGAAAAAGTTTTTTTCCCGAAATGACCAGTTACTTGGGTGTTCAACTAGCCTCTGGGTTTTCTGAGTGAGCCGTGTCTTGTTTGGAAACTGGCAGCTCGGTCTCTTGTTGGCACTGAGCTGTAGAACCCTGGTAAGTCTAACGTTAGACATGCCTTGATTCGTCCAAAAGGCCCAGTCCAGGAGGAGGGCGTCTTCTGTCGGCCTCTCCCTTAAGGAGGGAGCAGGCTCTTTCTCCTCACACCGTGTCTGCTTTGACTAGCACTCAAGCACACAGTGTTTTTCCAGTTCTTATCCATCTAGGAAGTGGGTAGGGCAAGTTCCTGACAGGAACACCTGGCTCACCTGAGCTGTCAGAGTCAAGTCAGTCCTGTTTTGGGGCAGCAGGGCTAGCGCTGAGGTTGACTAACCGCACATCTCCAGGGTTGTAGCCTTGTGTGAGTGCTGTAGGAGGCCCTGAACTGAACAAACATTAGTGTTCGAGGAAATTTGGACAGTGCAGGCAGATTGGGAGAAATGCCTAGTGAGCGGGCCATGATGTGTGCACTTTCCTCTGGTGAGTACCACGGTAGGCTCCTCTGGGATCCAGAGGCTGTACCAGTTCTCTGTAGGAGAATATTTTGCTCTAGGAATAGGCTGGCCTATCTTGAGCCTCATGGGCACAGCCCAGGAGAGAGATGTCCTGGCAGGATGGGTGATGGCTTGTTTCACAGGAACTTGCATTTGTTTGGGGTGTAGCTGGCAGGGAAGCTGACGACATTGTGAACTGGCTGAAGAAGCGCACAGGCCCGGCAGCCACAACCCTGTCTGACACTGCAGCTGCGGAGTCCTTGGTGGACTCGAGCGAAGTGACGGTCATCGGTTTCTTCAAGGTAGAGCTTTAGAATCCCATTTGGTCTGCCTGCTGTCGTTACAGAGGGAGGGTCCCACACTGCTCAGGGTCGACCACCTCTGTTCCCCTTCCTCTTCCAGGACGCAGAGTCAGACTCTGCCAAGCAGTTCTTGCTAGCAGCAGAAGCTGTTGATGATATACCTTTTGGAATCACGTCCAACAGTGGTGTGTTCTCCAAGTACCAGCTGGACAAGGATGGGGTGGTCCTCTTCAAGAAGGTGAGTGACCCTTGGGCAGCTGTGCCCAGGGCAGTTCAGACGTTGGTCTGCGGGGGTGATGTTGACTTTATATTGGGAAGGACCACGCTGGGCTGACGGGATGGATAGTGATCATGGAGCTCTGCTACGTCTCTTTGGAGTTGTGCTATGGCAGCCACTTCACACTGTGGTCCTCGGAACAGCTTCCATGACCACGGGCATCCTGGGTGTCTGAACAGTCCAAGCTGGCAGTTACGGCAAGGCAGTCTTACCCTGTGGCTCTGGCCGGCCTTGAGTTCACCATATAGCCCGGGGTGGCCTTCACTTCGTGGCCGGTCTCCTGCCCCCACCCCTCAAGTGCTGGAATTACAGATCTGAGCCACATACCTGACCTCAAACCTTCTTCTTTTTCTTTTAAATTTGATGTGCATTTGTGTGGGTGCCGTATCCCCTGGAACTGGAGTTACAGATAGTTGTGACTTGCTCTGTAGATGGGGGGATTGAACTGGGATCCCTTGGAAGAACAGCTATCATTCTTGGCCACTGAGCCATCTCTCCATTTTTAAGTTCCTAGTCTAGTGGTATTATTTCCACAGTGCCAGGGAACCCAATGCTAGGACTATTTCCTCAGCCTAGACAAGAGCTCCTGGGCCTTTGGGTGTGTGACCCCTGTGCTAACTCCCACTCTCATTCCCTGCAGGCCTCCCCCTAAGCACCTGTGGACTCCAGTCCTCTTGTCACTCTTCTTTAGGCACTGTGTCCTTGCTAGGTATTCTCGTCACAGGGACTAAGCACTCTCCAGTGCTGCTGAGGGGCCATGGGCTGCTTTGTCTTTTGTCCCGAGAGGCAGGGTGATACCCACCCGTGGTTTGCAGTCCAGCTGGACCAAGATGGGGATTCAGTCCTAGCAGTGGTGGTGCACAACTTTGATCCCAGCTCCCAGGCAGAGGCAAGCAGATCTCTGAGTTGGAGGCCAGCCTGATCTACAGTGCCAGTTCTAGGACAGTCAGGGAGGACGACACAGAGAAACCCTGTCTTGAAAAAAAACCAACCAAACAAAAAACCAAACAGATAGGAGTGCGTCGAGACTCTCATGTCAGCCAGGTAGGATGTGTAGTGGACTGCTGAGGGCAGATGCAGCACAGGTGAGAGGGTCTGACTGGATGGAGCTGTGTTAGCCTAGCGCCTGACATCGTTCTGTCAGTCTCGGTGTGTGTTTGTCTGTCTCTGAAAAGGTTTCACCAGTTTGAGGTTGAGTGAATTTGGAGGTGATAAATGGTTGAGACATCTGCACGGGGCACAGGGGACAACAAGCCCCTCAGCTTGTGTCAGTGATTTTGTCTGGTGTCTTCACCCACCAGAGAACCTAACAAGAGCAGAATTGCTACATTATTAGATGTCTGGGTACATTTGTCCAGAAACTTTAAGGTATCTTGTCTGATGTGAGGCATGAGAAAGCTCTGGATGAAGTCTTGAGAGAGCTCGCTCGGGTTTTAGAAAACTTCCCTCAAGCCAGGGTGTTGTTTGGTTCTCGGGTGCTGTTTTCATCTTTTCGAAGATAAACTATTCTAATATATATATGTTTGAGTATTTCGCCCGTATGTCTGCTGAACTGTATGTATGCCTGATGCCTGCAGAGGCCAAAAGAGGACATTATAAACCCTGGGGCTGGAGTTACAGTTATGGTCTGTGATGTAGGTGCTGGAGCTTGATCCTCTGGTCCTCTGTAAAAGCATCCAGTTCTTTTAATCACTGAGCCCCCTCGCCCCACCCCCCTTTTTTTTCCTAGGTAGGATGTAGTGTAGCCTGGGCTAGTTTTTAACTCTGTAACTGAGACTGTCCCCCTTGAATTTCTGATCTTCCTCTCCTGAGTATACAAACCCATCCAGTGGTTTGGGGTTTCTTTGTTTGAGTTATAGACTTACTTTCTCTCTCTGGCCTAGTCTGGCTTCCTACTTTTCTTCTTCCTTTGGGATATTAGCTCTGCCCACTAAGTCAGCTGGGTTTTCCTCTCTGCCTTGGGGAACTCTGAGGCAGACTAGCAGGGCTAGATAAGTTCCCCAGCGAGGCCAAGCCAGCTGCTACTTTGTGTTTTGCCTGAAGGATGACAAGCAACCTGGATTGAGGACAGAGCTGTAGAAGCAGGGAAGTCAGCCAAGGCCACGTGCATACTGTCGGGACCTGGTGGGGACGCTGTTTCTACCAAAGATAGTTTTGGCTTCTGGATGAGATCTTCAAGCCAGGCTTCTTTGCAGCAGCTCCTACTGAACGAGAGCTGTGTTTACCGTAGTAGAAGAAATACTGTGTGGCTATATGGCCAATAGGATAGCAGGCCAAACCAGGTAGTCAGTTCTGCATGCCGCCTTCCAGTGGGAGGCGGGAGGAGCCATGTGACTGGTGGTTGTAGCTCCCCATCATACTTGGACCCTCTTCTTCTGGGTAGCACTCATACATGTCATTTGGTGTCCATTGTGGCTGGTGAAGGGAAGATGGTATAGAAGCCTGTATACCCTGTAGGCTCAGTCGGAATATAAGAGCACAACGGGCTCAGCCTTGTTTCCACATTCCTGGCTGTAACCTGCTATGAGTGTTTAAAATGAGTACTTCTGTGCTCCCCCCAACCCTCCACCCCAGCCACCTGCTCACCACCCCCCCCCTTGTGGTTTTTACTTGTGTGTGTGTGTATCTGTTGTATGGGAGTGTGCACATGAGTACAGAAGACGGCTTTAGATCCCCTGGAACTGGAGTTAGAGGCAACTGTGAAGTTCATGGTGTGGTGCTGAGAGTGTCACCATGCCCCTGGAAGAGCAGTGCGTACTCTGTCCCCTGCCTCCTCCTGACTTTCGGGAGGTGTAGTAGAAGATGAGAAGGATGAGTAGTCAGCGCCCACATCCTTGCATCCAAGTGTTTTGGCTCAGAAGTATTTGGAGTAAGCTGGGTATCGTAGTACATGTCTGTAGTCCTAGCACTCAACATGCTGAGGCAGGAGGATCGCAAGTTTGAGGTCAGATTGGAGTACAGGATAAGACCCTGCCTCCAGAAACAAAACAAAAAAACCCAAATGAGCCAAAAAGGCTGGGCATGGAGTGGTAGACCTTTGTGACCAGCCAAGGTTACATATATGGTGAGATTGGAAAACTACAGTTATTCCTGTATCTAACAGGAACAGGCTTTTACCCCTGGTCATTCCTAAACCATTCAGTGTAAGAGCTAATTGTATTTGCTGTGTTATGAATTGCCAGCAGCCAGCTTTTTTGTTTGTTGTTTTTGAGACAGGGTTTCTCCGTGCAGCTCTGGCTGTCCTAGAACTCACTCTGTAGACCAGGCTCTCCTTGGAACTCAGGTCCTCTAGAAGAGCAGCCAGTGCTCTTAACCATGGAGCCATCTCCAGCCATCTTTGTTTCTCTGTACAGTAGCTTTATCTAGCAGGTAGCCTGAGAGGGTCTGGATCCCTTTGTCATTGTTGCCCTGACTCTGGTCTCATCCCTAGGAGGATCATATTTTGTGAGCCACTTTTTTTTTGAAACAAGTACCTAGCTTCTCAGCACCTAGCTCTGGGGATTCCTGCTCTGTTCTGTAAGAGCATGAAGCCTCTGTAGTGATGTCGGCTGCCTTGGCCCGGCAGAGACGACATTAACTCATGCCTGAGCAGTTCAGTCAGAGCAGCAACAGGACCATGAGCCACCAGGCATGAGGTGAACATGGTGGTGGGTGTATCCAGTTTGGGCTATCGGGGGACAGTCATTGTTTTTGAGGTTGAATGGCCCACAAAGCTCACAGTCCCCTTTCTGTCCATAGTTTGATGAAGGCCGCAACAACTTTGAGGGTGAGATCACCAAGGAGAAGCTGCTAGACTTCATCAAGCACAACCAGCTGCCTTTGGTCATCGAGTTCACTGAACAGGTGGGGCCTCTAAGGTAGAGAGGTCGGGGCCCTGGGCCCACTGGGAGGATGGTCTAGGAGCAGATGGGTAATCGCTGCTTGTTCCACAGACAGCTCCAAAGATTTTTGGAGGTGAGATCAAGACACACATTCTGCTGTTCCTGCCCAAGAGCGTGTCTGACTACGATGGCAGGTTGAGCAACTTCAAGAAAGCGGCCGAGGGCTTCAAGGGCAAGGTGAGCTATCTTAGGACACTGGGTTCTTTTACGGGTGCTAGAAGTCTGCTGAGCCTCTGTAGTGCTACCCACTAGTGGGTATCTACTGGGCCAGTCCTGTTGGCTAGCAAATACTTATTACTCTAATTAAGCAACCCCAGACTCAAGATATACAGAGCCGTTTCAAGGGTGTGAGCATATGTCCAGAATTTGAATGTGTCTTTTCTCCCCCAAGATCCTGTTTATCTTCATCGATAGTGACCATACTGACAACCAGCGCATACTTGAGTTCTTTGGCCTGAAGAAGGAGGAGTGTCCGGCTGTACGGCTAATTACCCTAGAGGAAGAGATGACCAAGTACAAACCAGAGTCAGATGAGCTGACGGCTGAGAAAATCACAGAATTTTGCCACCGCTTCCTGGAGGGAAAGATCAAGGTGTGGACCTGGGCTATGGTAATACAGTTAAGCTTACAGAGTAGGTTCTACCTGTGGGATTCAGTGTTTGTGCTTCCTACAGTATCTCCTTCAGACTCTGAAGACGTTAGCACAAGTTCCTTAACCTGGTGCTTCTGATGGTTTGAGGTCTCTGTCTCTGTTCTTGTCATGTACAGGGTCGGGGGGACAACCATAGACCGACTCCCTCCTGGTGTACTAGCCTAGCCGTACACCAGGGTAGCTTCAAGGCCACTAGGACACTTGCTCTGTAGTTTAGTTGGTCAGCCTTGAAGACTTAGCCTTCTCTTTTACCAGATTCCTGGCAACATCAGCTCTGGTTTCTGGAGGACAGTGTGTCTCAGCTGTGCCAGGATTGGAGTGTGGTGCGATTGTTCCTGACTGTACTTTCTCTCTCCATTCTAGCCCCACCTGATGAGCCAGGAACTGCCTGAAGACTGGGACAAGCAACCAGTAAAAGTGCTAGTTGGGAAAAACTTTGAAGAGGTTGCTTTTGATGAGAAGAAGAACGTGTTTGTTGAATTCTGTAAGTGAAATCTCTGGGTTCCCAGCTTGGTCCCATAGGGGACTCGCAACTTAGAAACGTCTGTGGTAGCTCTGTCCAGGACGGGCCCTCAGCACTGCTCTCTTTCAGATGCCCCTTGGTGTGGTCACTGCAAGCAGCTAGCCCCCATTTGGGATAAGCTGGGAGAGACATACAAGGATCATGAGAATATCGTCATCGCTAAGATGGACTCGACGGCCAACGAGGTGGAAGCCGTCAGAGTGCACAGCTTTCCCACGCTGAAGTTCTTCCCAGCAAGTGCCGACAGAACGGTGTGTTCTCCACCCGCTGGGCTGCTGGGCGGGCAGTTCTTCAGATACTCCTGCTGTGTGTAGCGGGTGCTGCTGTCTGTGCTGGGCCCAGTTCAACCCTCTTCCCTCCCTTCCTGCAGGTCATTGACTACAACGGTGAGCGGACACTGGACGGTTTTAAGAAATTCTTGGAGAGTGGTGGCCAGGATGGAGCAGGGGACGATGATGTGAGTGTGGCCAGCTCTGGGTCCTGGTGGGAGGTACTAGCTCAGGCTTTGACTTAGAAGAGACTTTGGTGGCACAGCTGTGACCCTAGACTTTGCCTTTGGTTTGAAAGAAGTGCTCTACGGTGACCACTTGTCTAAGTGTTAAAGGGGTGTTAAAGGTGCCTTTCAAAGCCGTCCTACAGGGTTCTCTGTGTAGCCCTGCTGTCCTGGAACTCACTCTGTAGACCACGCTGGTCTCAAATTGAGTGATCCACCTGCCTCTGCCTCCCGCGTGCTGGAATCAAAGTTGTACGCCACCACTGCCTGGCTGATTCCTGCTAACGTGTACTTCTGGCCAAGTGGCTGTTGTTTGCTCTGTGGGTGCCACACACGTTACTGTGTGCCATGCTCTGTTGGCCCTGGACTAGAGAGTGGACGTGGGCCGCCTTTCAGTAGATCTGCACCGAGAGTGTTCAGCTTATGGCCAATGACCATGATGTTGCTGATGTGGAGGAAGCAGAAGGCAGGTCAAGATTTGACAGGGTGGGACTTGAGGGCATGTGTCCTTGAGGACTACCTAGAAATCCTGTTGAAGCGAGAGGTATACTGCTCCCGAGGGATCTGTCGGGGAATGGAGTGAGTGCTGCCTCCCGTTGCAAGGCACTGCCACACACAGCCTGGGAAAGTAACCAACAGCTACCGTGTTTCAACTTCAACTTGTGCTGGGCCTGTTGTCCCTGCCAGATTCCTAGAACCATGCCTGGTTGGAAGTTAGATTTAGCTGGGGTTCCTGACGGGAGGACATGCTGTGTCTTACCTTACACACAGAAGCCTCAGACCTTCCACCAACCGAGCCACCGCTGGTGATGGTGGCCAGGCCCTCTGTACCCCCAGTCCTTAGTGTGAGTTCTGATTTCACTGAGGGCAGCCGTAGTGCAGCTTTGGTCTTTAACTGGCCCTTCCTGCATCCAGGACCTCGACCTAGAAGAAGCTTTAGAGCCAGACATGGAGGAAGACGACGATCAGAAAGCTGTGAAGGATGAACTGTAGTGCGGAAGCCAGATCTGGGCGCCTGAACCCAAAACCTCGGTGGGCCATGCTCCCAGCAGCCCACATCTCCGGAGCCTGAGCCTCACCCCAGGAGGAAGCGCCATCAGAACCCAGGGAATCTTTCTGAAGCCACACTCATCTGACACACGAACACTTAAACCTGTCTCTTCTTTTTTTGCTTTTCAATTTTGGAAAGGGATCTCTGTCCAGGCCAGCCCATCTTGAAGGGCAACCTTTTGTTTTAATTGGTGGTGTACTTTTTTGTATGTGGATTTTGTCCCAAGTGCTTGCTAAAATGTTTGGGAATCTCACACTGGTAATATCTTTCCTGTTAGAGAGGTTTATGCTATCACTTCAGATTTCATCTGTGAGACGTTTTGTCTTTTATCCATTTCTTGATATCCAGACACTTGTCCATGGCAGACCTCCCTGACTCCCTCCTGCACTTGCTGTGTAGGAAGTGTGGGTCACTCTCCACCTTGTAATAGTGTGGCCATGGTAGCATGGCTTTGTAGTTTGCATTTAACCTGGGGATTTATGCATCCTGTCAGAGGGTGGGTCCCCATGTGTGGAAAAGAGACAGTGTGGCTTGCGGCCAGGCCTGGGCAGCTCTCACTCTCCTCAAGCCAGGACTATCGACCAGCCAGCCGGCTGTGGGCACATTACTCTGTGGGTGCTGGATTCTTTTCCAGCGTGGCCTGGGGCCTGTGTGAGGCAGAACTGGGACCCTTGATTCCCAGACTGGGAGTCAGCCAAGGACACTGAGGCTGAATGGAATGCCCATTCTTAAGGCATTTCTACCCTAATATCGGAATTGAACACATTGGCTAAATAAAGTTGAAATTTTACTACCCATTGTCATCTCTGCTTTGTGTCTCTGAGCCAAGGGAGCTGAGCTGAAATTCTGCCACCAAAAGCATGCCATGCATGCTGCCACACATATGTCTCGCACAATAACCTTAAATTCAGGATTGAGCCTCGAGAAGGTGTACCCTCTAGAAGTCCAGAGACCAGGCATGCAGCTCTCCAAGAAAAAAAAATCTGGAGTGTTTGCCTAAGATTTATGAAGCCCTGAGTTTGACCCTAGCAGCAGCACACGTTAGCTCTGCATGTGGGGGTCGTCCTCATCCACATCTTGGGGTGTTCAAGACCAATCTGGGCTACATGGAAGCTAATGTTAAAATGTTCTAGCAGGAATGCTGGAGCATGTTTATCATCACAGACAACGCTTACTTAGAAGGTGGAGGCAGGAAACATGGGAATTCAAGGTCATTGTTGACTATACAAATTCACATCTTAAGAAATGTGAGACCTCTGACCTCTCCCCTCGAACAACTTTCTGCTAGGCGTGATGTGCTGTCTTCATGTTGGGGAGGGTGAGACAAGATGATTGTTTCCAACCTGGGATGCACAGGAAAACCCTTACCTTGTTTTCCTCTTTGTTTTGTTCTTGAAGATGGTTTCTATGTGGCTCTCTGGCTGTCCTGGAACTTGACCTGTCCTCAGAGATCCGCCTGCCTCTGCCTCTCAAGAGCCAGGATTAAAGGCTTGCGCCACCACTGCCCGTCTTTGCTTGTTTGCTGTGTTTTTAAAAGCCCTGGTTAACAGTTTTTGCTTCTACGGGAAATCCAAGTTTGGGTCCCAGCACACACATGCTTGTAACTCCAGTTCCAGAGTATCTGATATTCTCTCCTGGCCTCCGAGGGTGCACACACCCGTGTGGCCTAATGCTCGTACACACAAATACCTTTTGGAAGGGAAAGCAAGAGCTGGCAAGATGGCTCAGTGGGTAAAGGTCCCTACTGCTGAGTCTGACTATTTGAGTGCGCGTGTGTAGTAAATGCATATGACTCTGTATGAGGTGCATGCGGTGCTCACATTGATTAGAAGATGGTGTTGGATCCCCTAGAACGGAGTTCCTAGCCCTTGAGAGCAATCACATGGGTGCTGAGAAATAAATTCAGGTCCTCTGCCACTGCGGCACGGATGGTTGTGAGCCATCATGTAGTTGCTGGGAATTGAACTCAGGACCTCTGCTCGCTCCGGTCTGCTTGCCCTGGACCAAAGATTTATTTATTGTTATGTATAAACACACTGGAGCTGTCTTGAGACACACCAGAAAAGGGCATCAGATCTCATTATGGATGGTTGTGAGCCACCATGTGGCTTCTGGGATTTGAACTCAGGACCTTCGGAAGAGCAGTCAATGTTAACTGCTGAGCCATCTCTCCAGCCCTGCAGCAAGTGTTCTCAGCTGCTGAGCTCTCTCTCCACCCTTTGACACACACCTTGAAAACCAGCACTGGAAAGGTTGAAGCATGAGAATTAGGGATTGGAAGCCCTGATTTAGAAAAACAGACTGGGGATGGTAGTGTACCTCCTTAATCCCAGCACTCTGGAGGCAAAGGCAGGTAGATCTCTGCCTGTGGTTCTAGGCCAGCCTGGTCTACACAGTGAGTCCCAAACATGGTAAGACCCTGTCTCAAGAAAAAAGAAGGAGAAAAAAGAAACTGAGGCTGGGCATGATGGTGTCGTCCTAGCCCTTGAGAAGGGCAAGCAGGAAGGTTCAAAGCCAGCCTAGGTTATATGAGACTTTAAAAACAACAGTTTTTTGTGTAAATGTCACTTTTAGTTCCTCAGATGAGAGCTGTACCCAAGCTGTGTGAACACATGGCCTGGGCTGACACCAGAGCATTTCTGTCTCTGTTTTAACTATCACTAGACCTAGGCCTGGAAGCTTCTAGTCTCCATACAATCTAATCTTCCAAGCTGACTGGTTCAAACTGGTTTCTCTCAGCTTCTGAATTGCTCTACTTGGTCTCAGACTAACTGGCAATCTTATCCCCTCTGGCTTGTTCCGCGTTCACCGGCAGCCTGTCTCTGCAAAACTGTCCTGGTGAAACTAACACCTCCTCCTCCTCCCCCTCCTCCTCCCCCCACTCTTCCCCCGCCACCTCCCCTCCCCCTCCTCCTCCCCCTCCTCCTTTTCCTTACCCCCTCCCTCCCCCTGCCTCTGCAATGTTCTCTTTGTTGTGCTATTCTTTTTTTTTTTTTTAAGTATTTATATATGTGACCACTGTCGCTGTCTTCAGACACACCAGAAGAGGGCATCAGATTCCATTGCAGATGGTTGTGAGCCACCATGTGGTTGCTGGGAATTAAACTCAGGACCTCTGGAAGAACAGTCAGGGCTCAAACCACTGAGTCATCTCTCCAGTTCTCCGGTTCTGTTCTTGTGAGAGTTGGGTGTTTCCGATCTCTAACTCATCCTGTCAGATCTTTCTCTGATTTGTCACTTTGTCTGACCCTTGATGTGACATCACTTTCAAACATTATCTGCTTCCTTCTACAAACTAACTTTACCTTCATTGTTTGGGAATAAAGGTGTACACTGAGGGCATGTCTATATAGCAGCCAGAGGGATTAAAGGTGTGTGGTGTGCCTGCATTCCAGTCAGATTACACCGACTTGGGTCTTTGGATGTGATTCCTTGCCAAGTCAGCTATGTTCCTGGATTAAAATTCCTCTACAAGTTTGGCTTGAAGAACCTCAACTAACTTTCTTTCTTTCTTTCTTTCTTTCTTTCTTGCTTGCTTGCTTGCTTGCTTGCTTGCTTTCTTGCTTTCTTTTTCTTTTCTTTCTTTTTTAAGATTAATTTATTTATTCTATGTCTGAGTACACTGTAACTGTCTTGAGACACTCCAGAAGAGGGCATTGAATCCTATTACATATGGTTGTGAGTCACCATGTGGTTGCTGGGAATTGAACTCAGGACCACGGGAAGAAGAGCAGCTAGTGCTCTTAACCACTGAGCCATCTCTCCAGTCTGAACCTCAACTTTCTTGATTCCCACAGAGAAACTAAGACTAGAATCAGTTAATCTTTCCCAGTATCAGCACTACCATCTTATGTGCAATAGGCAACGGGATGACCCTGGAGCTAGCTTTCTCACACTTCCCCACTGGTGTGGGCATTGCTGAGAATACGACAGTATCTGAGAGTCTTAGGGACCCTAACAGTAATGTTTCAGGCTGCTTTAGGTCAGACAGAGCCTACAGCTTTACCAATATTGTGAGGAGCCCTGCCTGTGTTTACCCGTGTGCATGCACACAAGCTTTCTGAAACCATCCAGAGCAGACATCTTCACATCATCAAGGCTAGGTGCCCTTCTGCTTGTAACCATGGCACTAGACCCAGCTGGTAGGATAGGCTGAAGGACTTGCCAAGTATGGTCCCAGGTCCTGGGGTGTGGTCATCTTCCCCCACGGTTACCTCATCCTGCCATAAAAGCTCACACTAACCCAGGGATGCCCCATCTGCTTTGCCTGTGTGGCAGCATACAGAGCAGAGGAAGAGGACCCTCTGTCACCAACTCAGGCAGTGCCAGATTGCCCAGGTATCTGTCACTCCAAGGCCGTACACTGTCTCAGCAGCTGGGTCAGCTGTCCACTCATGCTGCCTCTGCTGGCTCTTGGTGACTCGCTATAGGGCAAGGTTCCAGCTACAACAGCTCCAGAAGCTTCTGAGGGGACCTGCTGACACAGTGGACCACAATCAAAGTGGGTACAGCCCCTTTGGAGCTTCTTGTTGGGAAGATATAAACTATGTCCCCAAAATGTGAGTCAAGGCTCTGCGGCCAACCTGACAGTACTTCCAGGGAAGAAAAACCAGCAGGGTTGTGAGCAGACAGTTTCCAGCCCCAGGTAAAAAGGTATGCTGTACATCTGCCCTGGAGACAGCTCCAGAAGTACTGCCCAGCTGTGCAGGGATTTAGTCTCTGGATAAGAAAGCCTCAGACCGGGCAGCCACTGTCACGCGCTCCGGAGAGAAGAGTGACTCACAGATATCTTTCCCCTTTTGCAGAAGCAGCTGATGAGAGCATTTCAGAGCCAGGCTGTGGAGGCAGCTTCAGGGTGGTGTCTGAAACCTCTGTGGTTGGGCTAGTGGATTAGTAAGGCAATGGAAGGATCTGTGGAGCAGTGGTGAAGACTGGAATTTCCCAACCCACCCATCCCCTCCACAGGTAGCCAAAAGCCATTGGCCTGGAACTTTAATAAAAGAAGAACCACAATGAACTTCGAACTGGTTTTGTAGATAGACCATCCTGCAGGTCTATGCTGGATTACCAAACACCTAACAACACCCAGGCACTGGGTACCTGTCACTGCTGCTGGCATCGTCTGAGGTTTCCTTCTTCGTTTTCTTGGTTTAATTTAATTTAGACTTGTGTCACCCTTGTTGGCCTCGAACTTAGTATGTAACTCAGGCTGGCTTTGAACTCATGGCAAGCCATCTGCCCTAGCCTCCAGAGTGCCGGAAGTATAAGTGTGATGTAGAAGCACAAACACCAGACTTGTATTGGACTCTGGCTGTCTCGCTAGACATGTGCTGTATCACAGAACTATACTCCCTGTTGTGGACTTTTATAAACTAAAATTGGGTATAGTAATAAAAGGCTTATTGGTTGGTTAGTTGGTGGGTTGGTTGGTTGGTTTGGTTTAATTTTGAAACAGTTTCCCTGTGTAGCTCTGGCTGTCCTGGAACTAGCTCTGTAGGCCAGGCTGGCCTCAAACTCAAAGAGATATGCCTACCTCTGCCTCCTGAGTGCTCATACAAACCACCACCTACCTGGCAAGAAAACTGGAAGCTTTCAGGCTGCTGGGCTGTGGTAGTATACACCTTTAGTCCCAGCACAGGTGGATCTCTGTAAGTTCGAGACCAGCCTGCTCTATAAAGTGAGTTCCAGGATACCCAGGATTACATGGAGAAACCCTGTCTCAAAAAACAAACAAACAAACAAACAAAAAACCAAAAATAGAAAGCCTGAGAACTACAAACTATTGGAGGATAACCTTTGTATAATGTATTCTGTTTTGTTGAGCCTAAATTTCTGGCCTCTGTCTCCCAAGTGCTGGAATTACAGAAATTATCACCACCCCCAACTTTGTGTAAATGTTTTAGTTCATCCTCCAAAAAGTACAAATTCTAAACCTCACAGACTGACTAGTCACTTTATAAGCTTAATACTGGTTGAGAAATCTGGGACAAAGGAATGTAATTCCAGGCTTTGTTTTCATGTCAATCACCATAAGTGATTGACAGCTTGTTGAACTTGCTGAAAGGTCACTTATACCAGGTAGAGATCTCAGCTAGGAATGCATGACAGAGTTCCCAGGTGCAGTGGCTAGAAGACTTTGAGGCCTAGATTCTGACACAAACCCAAACCCAAACTCAAGAACCTCCATACTCTAAATGGCCAGGGGCCTCACATGCTGAACGTCCCCAGACCTTGTGTCATTGGAGGCCTCTCACTGATGGGAGGGGAGGGTTGCTTTTCTGGGCCTTCCTGCCATTCTGTTGGCTGCACCTTGTGTGTATAGACACAACTTTTCCACAACACCAGAAAAGACGATCTGTCACCAGGCTACGTCGCAGAACATTTAGCCTCCCTACTTAAGGTAAGTAAGTTAGAAGGCATGGTATCTGACTCCTCCCAAAGCGACCAGGAGTTAGAACTGTGTCCTGGAGATGTAGAGACACAGAAACATCCCCAGTAGGTTCCTTCAGAGCCTGGTCCAGTTCCTGTGGTACTCACGCCCAGGGAGCAACCGCTGAGTCTGAGGTGATGTTGAGACACCCCTGCCAGGCAGGAAGTTCTCCTTCGGTGTCTTGGAGCCTGTGGACCTCGGCTTTACACCTACAGGGTGTGTAACGTGTTGGCTTGATGTCTGGGAAGCAGCCAGGTGATGGAAGGCCTGCTGCTAACCACACCGCTGTCTGGCTCGCCAGCCTGCCAAGTAGCTGCCCAGGCACAGGCCTCTCGCGCTCACCTAGGAGCCTCATCAGCAGAGTGAGTTGGGTTGTCTCCAGTCTCGCAGATTTATGTCCTAGCTCTCAATACTATTTTTTTGCAGTTGTTTTAAGATAGGATTGTGTGTGTGTGTGTGTGTGTGTGTAACAGCACTGTCTGTCCTGGAACTCTCTGTTAGATCAGGCTGGTCTCAAAATCACAGAGATCTATCTGCCTCTGCTTTTTGAGTGCTGGGATTAAATAAAGGTGTGCATCACCGTGCCCAGCTGCTCTTTTGAAAGTGACTGTTTGGGAAATAGGATAAGGTCACACCGTAGTACACTGTGCCCTAAATCTCTGTAATGACATTTATGATGTCTTTGTAGGGAGGTATCTGAGCCACATGTGACAGCACATGCTTGTATATCCAGATGTGGTAGCACATGCCTGTAATTCCAGATGTGATAGCACATGCCTAGAATTCCAGCACTTTTTTGAGAATTCTGAATTCAGGAACCGCCAACCCAGAAAACAATTACCTTTCCTGAGGGAAAAAAATAATAAAAAAAATTTAATAGGCTAACTGACTGTAGTAGTGCACACAGGTAAACTTGCATGTGGTAACTGAGGGCAGGATACTCAGGAGTCTGCCTGAGTTACAAAAAAAGTGTATGTGTGTGTGGGAAGGGCATAGGATTTGGACACAGGAATAGACAGCAGCCATTAGATATGAATGTAGGGATTGTTTGATACTTTTAGAAGTCAGAGACCACCAAGGACTGAGGCTGGTAAGCTCCAGAGGCTGGTAAGCTTGGTGCAAAGGCTCCCTCAGAACCTCAGGAGCCCTTCCTGGAGTGAGGCTGCCTGCTGCTGCAACCATAAGGGCAAGTTCTTGTCTAACCCAGTCTGTGTGACTTTGTCACAGCAGCCGTGACAGAGTCCACCATTAGCTTTCAGGGATGCACTGGAGCTACCTATAGGTCCATAACCAAGCCCCCGGGCTCCTCTGCTCTGGCCCAGCTCTGGCCCTCATTCCCTCTACCATGCAGTATCATACCCCCAAGCCAAGCATCACCTGAGACCACGGCTGGAGCTGTTGTGAAAGCAAGACAGCTGGCAAAGAATCTGCAGGAAGCTAATGTATGGGATCCTTCCCTTTCTTCACCCATAATAGTCCCTGACTCTTAGGAGAAGACTGGATGACACACCTTCAACATGAATCCGTGTGTGTGTGTGTGTGTGTGTGTGTGTGTGTGTGTGTGCGCGCGCTGGGTAAGTCCCATAGGACTAGTAGTGTTGATCTGTCTGTAGAGTTGACATGCCAGTAGGATGTACCCTAAAGGCAGTTCTGGGAATCTTCTCTGGGAGAGGTGACAGTTGGGAAATGGACAGGGCTGTGACCTCCTAGATGACAATGGGTCAGTGCTCTTCAGATGGGGAGGGAGCTCAGCTTCCAGGAGGCAGACAGGTGATCCGTCATCCTTAAACGTGGACCCTCTTGATGCCCTCGAGCTCACATCCACAGGTTTCTTCATGGACTCTCTCCTAGTCCTTCTGTCCTCCATAAGGCACCTTCTAGGTCCAGCTGCGGACAGGGAGTAGTAGCCAGGAAGGATCTGACCCCTTTGGCCGGACATAGCGACAGGTGTGCTGAAAGATGAGCCACCAAACATGATCCTGTGCTCAGGGAGGGGGAGCAGCTCAGTTTCAGCCCCTCGCGTTTGCAAGCGTGACTACGCGGCTTTATATAGCCTCGCAAGCCCTATATAAGCAGGAATCGAGCTCCTGTCAAGCAGGAGTTTACACAGATCTGGTCTGGTTGGGATATTTCTCACTCATACCCACCAAAGTAGGGTCCCACAGAGCTAGCCCACCCCACTCCTAGGATGCCTAGCAGAACAGCCCGCTATGCTCGCTACAGTCCCCGACAGCGGAGGCGGCGGCTGTTGGCTGATCGGAGCGTTCGTTTCCCTAATGATGTTCTCTTCTTGGACCACATCCGCCAAGGCGACCTGGAGCAGGTGGGGCGCTTTATCCGGGCTCGGAAAGTCTCCCTAGACACTATCCACCCCTCAGGTGAGTAGATAACGGAGAGACTGGTCTTCTGTCCATAAGGAGGCAGGGGAAATCCTGTTCCGAGGGTTACAGCTTTGACCCTGTCTTCCCACCCTGCCCAGGCCTGGCTGCTCTGCATGAAGCTGTGCTCTCTGGAAACCTGGAGTGTGTGAAGTTGCTAGTTAAATATGGTGCTGATATTCACCAGCGAGATGAGACAGGCTGGACACCACTGCATATCGCTTGCAGTGATGGCTACCCCGACATAGCCAGGTGAGACTATGGAAGATGGTTTAGATGCTTCATTCTAATCTGTCCAGGTGGACCCCTCAAAATATGGCTCTGAGGATGTAGGCAGCAACTCAGGGATTCTGGCAGTTTCTACCCGATTGCAACATTAGAGCAAGCCGGAAAATCTGGCCACAGCTTCCAAGGGGGGTCAGGTTTCTTCCTCCTCACTCTGCCTGGAAAAAACAACAGGTGACCCCAAAATTCTAGCCATCTGGCCCCAGGGTGGGCTGAGTAGGCTTTAACCACCTGCCCTTCACGCCTCAGGTATCTCATCTCTTTGGGGGCAGACAGAGATGCAGCCAATGACGATGGCGATCTGCCCTCCGACCTTATTGACCCGGACTTCAAGGACTTGGTGGAACTCTTCAAAGGAACCAGCATGGACTGAGCCAGCCGTGCCCTTTGGGGGGCTTGTGCCTCCTTGGAGAAGTGGCAAGCATCTTGACCCCGGGACTAGAGTGCCCACTGGACGTGCAGTGAGGCAGCCAGGCTGGTTAGGACTTGTGGGGCTCGACCCTCTTGCCCCTATACCCATTTCTCTGGCCTGGCTTTTTCTCCAGGTTTGTTTTTTGTTTTGTTTTGTTTTGTTTTTTTAATGGTGATACTTTTTACTTTTTCAATAAACGTGTTTCCCAAGCTGTGATGGTGACTGATTAGCGCAGTCCAGTTCAAAACCATCGCGAGGTACGCCGGGGCTCGCTGCCAGCGCAGGGCCGGGGGAACGAGTGCCCGCGACGCGTCCGCCGGTGTTCCTCTTCAGAGATGCCGGGGAACCCCTCCCTTCCCCCACACCCACCCATGTTTCCGGGACGACCTCGCTCGCCTCCGACCTCGCCGCGCTCCGTTCGCCGGCGATCACGTGGCCCGCGCCGTTTGCGCCTGCGCGCTGCGTCACTTCCGGCCGGCCCACTGGAAGCGGCGGCGGCGGCGGCGGCGGCGAGGAGGGCGAGGTGAGGAAGGCGCGGCGCGGGAGGCGCGGCGGGGCGGGGCGCTGCGGGCTCCGTGGGACCTTGGCCGCCCCGCCCCGCCCCGCCCCGCCCTGGTGTCGCTGGGTCGCCTGGCCCGAGCGGGGAGAAACGAGGCCGGTGTCGCCGCGGGGTGCGGACGTGGCGGCAGCCTGGAGGAGACTTTCTAGCCGGGCCGCCCCCCGGGGAACCGACGCCCGCGGTCCCGGGGCAGCCATTGAGGGCGCTTCCTGCTTCTGAGCTGCGCAGGCCAGTCCCCCAAATCGCGCCGGTGTCCTTGCCGGTTACCTGCCCTGCCCACATCCCAGTTGTCCTGATGCAGTGTCTCTGCGCAAGCCCAGGGCCTGTCCGCCGTCAGCCCGCAAGTGGACAGGCTGGTGGCCGGAAGTATCGTACCCCTGGTGACAAAAGCAATCCAGATCCTGGGGTGGTCGTCCGAGAGAAAATGGACTTCCCTCTGGACGCCATGTTTCAAACAGAGGGCGAGCTCAAGCAAAGGCCCCCAGTGAGTTGAGATCAGCTAGTGAATTTCTGGGGAGTGTCCAGGACATTTAGACAGCGGTGTGACAGGAGAGCAAGAGAGCCAGATCCTTCAGAAGAAGGGGTCTGGGTTTGGGTGCAGTTAGGGAATATCTAAGAGTTTGCTGGTCCGGGGAAAGAATAGGATACACGTTCTAGGTCTGATGACCGGACACCGTCATCTAGAAGCAGGCCCAACTTGTCACAGCACTTTGGCTCCTGCTTCTCTGGTCAGTCATTTACTGAAAGCCTCACAATTTGTGAAGGATACAGGTATGACTTGAAGCAGGGAGTGGGGGCACATACCTGTAATCCCAACACTTTGTGAGGTGGAGTCAGAAGGATCAGAAATGTAACACCAGCCAGGGCTACAGGAGACCTTTTTTTTCTAAAAGGGGTGGGGAGAGGAAGGAAGGAAACAACATTTGGATAGGAGACATTCCAGGAGAATAGAGTCACCAGCCACTGCACCAGTGATTGTGGTGGGGGATCACTTTCATTGTTCCTTCGGTGGGCAGCAAAGTGTGACCACCTAGCATCATGTGCCTGGCATATGGGATGTGTTTAGAAGAGTTGAATTGGGTCCTGGTTCCCCGGCACCCCGTACTGTCCCCCTACCCTGCCTTCCAAGGCCTTGGGTCCCATAGAAGTGGATGGTTCTATACAGACTAAACCCATTCAGGAGTGTCTCAGGAATAGAGGGACTGTGAGCAGACCTGCACGGGTGTCCCCGGGAAGCAGCATTTCAGAGAGGAGAGGAACCTGCTGTAGGATGCAGACAGGGATTGAGGCAAGCTCAGAGATCACGAGCACCCAGCAGTCCAGTCAGTTTCTGCAGCCTCGAAGGTCCTGGGCAGTGTCGGGGCTGGGAGTCAGTCAGGTCCCCTCTCAGGTGACAGCTGCCTCATCCTCTGAAATGGGACTGTGAGATGCCTTCTTCCTGGCCAGCTGCGACAGGATCATGAACAGTGTGTAAAGTTCACACTTTACACACTCTGGGCGTCCCTGTGCACCTCCCTTGCCAAGGCTCTGCTGTGGCCTTTGTGACTCTTGGTCCCTGGGCATTTCTGGGTCTCCACCTCGTTTTAAGTATTAGCTGACTCCACGTTCTCTACCTTATACTCAGAGGTCTATAGCGTCCCTTTCGTTGTCAGGTTTTACTGGGATAATGTAGTGTGGCTTTGTCGTGTCCACTGTCATGTTGGCTGAAGAGTTGGAGGTCCTTCATTTACGGTATAGGTCGCACAGCTTCCGTCTCTGTTGGAGCAGGAGGACCTGGCACCTCTCTGGTGACCACCTCACTTTCAACAAGGAACCCAAAACTCTTGTCTGGAGGACACAGGAGATGGAGGACCTCTGGCCAGTGGACTTCTGGCCGGGGGAGGGGGTGGGGAAGGCACTGGACAAGTTGTTCTGTTAGATTGTCAAAAGGCACTGCAGAGAGACTGAAGGTGGAAAGATCTGACCCTAGGCGGGACCACGTTTACTCACAGACAGGGCTTTGTCACCCATGTGCAGATGGCCAAAATGCCTGCAGAGGAAGATAGGATGTGGCTCTGTATACGGGCAGAAATGACCTCATAGTCTGCAGAGGAAGCTGGGAAGTGTAGTCTTTGAACAGGAAACTGTCAAGTTTACTACTCACTGTTGTGGGAGCCTGAGGATACTAGCTGGTGACGCACAAGAAGCACAAGGAACAAGAGCTTTATGACCGTGGTTCCCACTGGAGAGTGATGGGAAAGTGTCAAGGAGCAGTACTGCCAACCGTGTGTGTCTGCTGTGGAGCGAGTGGAAGCAGGGCAGCAGGGATGGGCAGGGCCACAGGTAGAGGTATATTAATGAGGGAGTCCTTGACCCGTGGATATGTCATGAGGGTCATCAGATCTAAGATACCATCGTTGTTAGCTGTGTCTTAAGAGTTCACTAAACAAACAAAAAACCTGCACGCACACACGCGCGCACACACACACATATACACATACACACACCACTCCACCCCACACACACAGAGCCTTAACCTAGCTACTCAGTAGGGTGATGGAGGGTTGCAAGTCCAAGGCCTTCTTAGTCAATAAGAAGTTCAAAGGCAGCCTGGGTAACAGACCTTATCTGAAAGGTAAAGGGTGAGATTCTACTGTAGGAGGTACATTTACCTAGCATGCATGAGGCCCTAGATTTATAGAAAAAAAAGTCTTGCTAGGTTTTGATGTTAGGGATTATTGGGACAATTTCAAAGATACAGATAAAAAGGTATTGTAGAGTTGTGCCAGGCGTGGTGGTGTATGTCTGTAATCCCAGCACCGGGGAGGGTTGGGGAGGGGGCTCTGCAAAATCAGGAGGATCAAAGGTTCATGACTGCCCTTGACGACACAGTGATTTTTGAGGCTAGCCTGGGCTTCCTATTTTTAAACACAAACTGCAAAAGGACCCCAAAACCATTGGTGGAGTTGATGGAACATATTACATATGGCTGGGGTATTGGGAAGATACTTGTAACCGAAGAGGGAAAAAAATCAGAGCGAGGAAGTGTTGGGGTGGACATTCTAGAGCCGTTTCTGACCTCTGCTCCTGCTGTCATCCTGGTGGCACTTAAAGTCTTTTGAAGTAGGGCTCTCCCTGGCTGTTCACTCAGAATGGTGTCCCCTTCTATGGGGACCTTTGTCAGACCACCCCCCCTTTCCTTGGCTGCTGATCAGTAGTTTGTGATCCCTTTGGTAAGGTTCTACCATTTTTCTTAGCCCATTCTACCTGCTTTGGTCCTGGACCCCAATACATGCAACCTTTTTAGGGACCCAGTTCATCTGGTTTCATACCACTACAGTCCTTGCCAGTAAACATGCTCAGGTTTCTCTCTGCCTGCTGCCAGCCGGGCTACTGCCAGCAAAAGTGCCCAGGCAGAGGGCACGGTGTGTATGTGCAAGCCGAGAGACCATTGGAGGATGTGGCCACCAGAATCTGAGTTGTATGGGTAGGAGACGCACCAGAGAAGGGAGCCCTAGGGGACAGGAGCCACCAAGCAAGCATCCATGGATCTAGGGCAGAAAAGCGAATCTTCAAGGTCGTAGGCAGCCTGGGCCCTGGAAGCTAAGATAGGGCTTGGCCTGTGAGCACTGCCTTTCTCGTCCCGGCCTGTAACTGGAGCTTCCCCGTATTGTATCACTACCATCATCATACCTCAGAGGGCTTTCCTTGTGCTTTGACGTCCTGGGCTGGCAGCTTTGGAAAAGACTTAAGAGAAAATGAGGCTTCGGAGCCATGTTTGGGGAGGGGCACAGGGTTCTAGAGCTTTACAGGAGCTGACTTGGTAGGACTGAGGTATTTATCTGTCTGAATAGTTGATATAATGGATCACTGGCCAGAGAAGAGCCTTTGAGAAAGCCCGAGGTGGCATGCTGGGACTGTTTGGGTCTCCTTTGTCTTCAGCATCTGGGGTTGCCTCATCTGGACCAAGGCCAAGTACAGGACCAACCTTGTATGACTGGTTTTCTCCTCTTACTTGGTTAATTAGGAGATTCTGACCCTAAAATTAGATACTCCAAGCACTTAGGGCTCTAAAAGACCCCTGGCCTATAAATAGGTTGTACCCCAGGGTTCTGGTCACTAGATCAGGTCTGCTCCCCTCTTCCTCCTGGTCTGGTGTGTTCTTGATTCTCCAGTGTTCCTGTGGGATCAGGAAACTAAGTCGTTTGTCAGATGTCACTGAGCTTCCGGATAGATGGTTTTCTCACCATGAAGTTCCCATGGGCGGTTAGGAGGCTGAATCTTAGGCTTTGGAGAAGCATGCACACAGTCCAGCAGTGCTCTGGGGCAGAGCTGGGGTCTGCAGACTGAAGACAGGAGTGGGTTACAGATGTGGCTGAACACATAGCCCCAGTGGCTAAGTTACACAGCATCTGGCCTTGGGGTCCCCTGAGTGACACTGACACCCCATAGCCTATCAGGATTGCTTGGAGCCCACTGGCCACTCAAGTCTTGGGCCCAGTCTGAGGGTCCCTAGTGTACTCAGGACCACAGAGTTTGTTCCATTTTCTGCTGGAAGGATGACAACTCCAGTGCTTTGGGTTTCTGTTTTGTAGGCCGCAGGATCCAGCAGCCGAGTACTAGGACTAGACATCCCAGCAATGACCAGGTGGGTCTCAGGCATGTGTGGGAGCTGGGACCCCATCTCTCCTGTGACTCCCTCCTCACACACGGGGCCTTCCCCAGCTCTCCTGTCTCCAGAGTTGTCTACAACGGCAAGAGGAATAGCAGTCCCCGCTCTCCCACCAACAGCAGTGAGATCTTCACTCCGGCACACGAAGAGAATGTGCGCTTCATTTATGAAGGTTGGTGCGCTCGGTGTCTGTCCTCTACTGCCTGCCTGCCTGCCGTGGGTGAATGCCCCACCATCCTCAGTGAGGAGGGGACCATGCTTCAGTGGCCTTGGGGTGACAACACAAGAAGAGGGCATGGAGAGTGGGTGGAAGCCCAGAAGAGGCAGGATCTTGGAGATGGTCCTCAGGCCTGGAGGCTTCCTGGGGAGAAGAGGCTGCTGTGAACAGTTTCACTAAAGGGGACAGAGGTTCTGTGGTTAGAATTGGAACAAATGGGCTGGGAGGTCGGGTGGGTAAAGAGGTGGGAATGGGTGGGACCGTGTGGTTTGGGGAGGCCCTGGCACAGAAGGGACTGGCCTCAGAGCAGGGGCGGGCGGAGCTGATGCAGGAGGGAGAGCCGTTGGGGGCTCTCCAAGATACCCTCAGGTAGCCAGGGGTGGTGGCGCACACCCTTGATCCCAGCACTCAGGAGGCAGAGGCAAGCAGGTCTCTAAGCGTTCAGACAAGGCTTTTACACAGAGAAACCCTGTCTCGAAAAACAAGAGCAAAGCAAGGCAAAGCAAGCCCTGGTCCAGTAGCGGGAGGCTGGTAGGCGCAGGGGTGGCGTGCTGCTGGAGGGCGGGAGGGGTGGCCTGCCTCAGAGCACAGTGCTCCGTTGGCTTGAGTACCGCTGCTGAGCCTGCCTTCTGCTTCAGCCTGGCAGGGTGTCGAGCGAGACCTGCGCAGCCAGCTGTCCAGCGGTGAGCGGTGCCTAGTGGAGGAATATGTGGAGAAAGTCCCCAACCCCAGCCTGAAGAGTGAGTAGGGCAGACCTGGAGGAGCCGAAAGGGCTTCCACTTCCTGCTTGCACCATGTCCTACCCAAGGCACCTGGGTTTGGGAGCCTCTAGAGGTGGGGAGTGGATGGGGGGGTCCTCTTCCCAGCACTGACCAGACTGTCCGCTGACAGCCTTCAAGCCCATCGACCTGAGTGACCTGAAGCGCCGGAACACGCAGGATGCCAAGAAGTCCTAGAGTGCCTGGCGCCCTCCCCTGGCCTCCAGAAGATCAGGGTGCACTTGATGTTGGTTTCCTCTGTTCCTGTGGCGCTGCTCCTGGGACAGGGGAGGAGAGTGTGCTCTAGCAGGCCGTAATCCCCAGAGCCAGCAGGATTGATGATCAAGGCCCTTCCTTTCCTCTCCAGGGTCTCAAGTTGCCCCTGTCACTGGGGGAACAGGGGTCTGGCCGTATCCGCCCCTGTCCTTTTCCCCTGACCAGCTGCATCTTGGGTAGCACCTGGCCCTACCTATCCAGCCCTCTCTGCTGTTGCCTGCCATCCTCGCCCCTCTCCTTCCTGGCTACTTAAGGTCAGGAAGGAAAAAAGGGAACTCTGTTTCTTCAGCTGTTGGAACCTTGAAATGACCAGAAAGTAGGACATGTGCAGTCCCACCTGCATCCAGTGTGGCTCTCTCCAAGGAGACTTGCTGTTCTTCTGCCCTGGACATTTGGGGAGCTCCCCCTTCCATCCCCACTGTCCATCCTGACCCTTCCTTGCCCCACTTTCAGAGTCGAATCAGCTCTGAGCCTAGGACAGTGCTGGCTTTCTGAGGGCAGCCAGGCCTTGTGTCCTGGTGCCTGTAGCCCTGTGGTCACAGCGGTGCCCTGGACAGGGCATTAAGGCTGACCCTGAAGGGGCGGTGCTGCCAGGCCTGCCCTGGCTTTCTGGGGTGTGCTGGGAGGATTACCAAGGCCCCCTTTTCTTGTGCCCTCTTGAATCCAAGTATCTGTAGCTTTGGAGACTGAGGGTCTGTGAATAAAGGCGGGTGGCACTGGAAGCAGCTTCTTGGCCGTCTGTCAAGCCCCACCCTGAAGCCCTCAGAGCTACCTTGTAGGTGTGTAAGGCCCTGGCCTGCCAGGGTAGTCTGGTGGGTAGTAAAGCTAGATGCTCTCGTTATCCAAGCTACATTCCTCTCTTGGAGCTCTGGAAGCAGTTAGCACTCCTCAGCCGTGATGTGGACTCTGAGGGGTGTTGGCTCCTCAGCTGCCCAGGGCTGCTGGGCCCAAGTGAGACCTGGTCGCATTTGACCTTCAACCATGGAAACAGCCCTGGAACGCTCCTGTTCCTGAGAAGATGCCAAAACGGAATATTTCAGGAGCATGCTTTCCCAGAAGAGTATTCTGGGGCTCAAATGGCCCCCCAGAGGCATCTCCTGGGTGTGGGCTGGGCAAGGCAAGTCTCCCCAGGGAGGAGCAGGCAAGACAGGGCAGTGAGAAATAGCTGTTCTAGGTGCCAAGCCACCCCTCATGTCTTGGCGTCGTTAGTTCCCTGGGGCCTGTTAGGCTGTTTGAAGGCACTCCATACCCTAGGCTGTGGGTTACCCAATCGACTTCCCATTGTCAGGACTGGAAGGGGTGTGGACAGCCTCGGGGATACCAGGACATGGTGGGTGGTCCACTGAGGGACCTAGTAAGGTCCTAACCTGAGGACACTCTGCCTCCTAGTGTTGATTTCATCCCAGCTGTCCTGGAGCACTTGAAGAGGCTTCCTGACCTCTCCAGGAATAATGAGCTTATACTGGCTGAGCTGGTGCCACACACATGACCTTCAGCAAAATTGTCATGCCCCAGCCTCGTAGGGTGATTAATACTTGCCTCCCGTGTGATTTCCCAGGCAAGGTGCCTGTTGTCATTAGTCAGTCATGGATTCACTTGACAAGGTTAGCCCCATAGAGTGACCTCAGTGCCAGACAGCACATGTACCTAAATGCCCCTGACCAGCAAGCATGACCAGTGCCTTCCTCTTAGATGATATTTACTGGGCTGGAGAGATGACTCAGTGGTTAAGAGCACGGACTACTCTTCCAGAGGTCCTGAGTTCAAATCCCAGCAACCATATGGTGGCTCACGACCATCTGTAAAGGGATATGATGCCCTCTTCTGGTGTGTCTGAAGACAACTACAGTGTACTCACATATAATAAACAAATCTTTAAAAAAAAAAACAAAAACCGGGCAGTGGTGGCGCACGCCTTTAATCCCAGCACTTGGGAGGCAGAGGCAGGCGGATTTCTGAGTTCGAGGCCAGCCTGGTCTACAGAGTGAGTTCCAGGTCAGCCAGGGCTACACAGAGAAACCCTGTCTCAAAAAAAAAAAAAAAAGAAAAGATATTTACTCATAAGCTATGTGTGTGTTTATCAAAACAAAGTCTCACTAAGTAGCTCTGGCTATCCGGAAACTCACTGTCTTGCTGTGTAGACCAGGCCTGAAAGCTGCAGAAGTCCGCCTGCCTTTGCTTACCTGGTGCTGGGACTAGAGGGGTGTGGCACCACCGCTGGCTAGCTGTGTGTGTGTCTAAGAAATCCCTGGAATAGCATCTCCAGGAAGCCACCTGCCCCTTTGAGACAGGTCTTTCATTGGCCTGAGGCACTTATCAATTAGGACAGACTGGCTAGGAAGCCCCAGGGTTCCTCCTGTTTTCCCAGCACTGGGTTACACTGGCACACCAGCGTGCCCAGTGTGCATCCTGCCGCTTGTGTGGTCCTGGGGATTACACAGCTTCCCGCATGGTAGGCAGGCTCCCACCACTGCTCTATGTCCTCTGCCTTCAGGGTTTGCTGCTGGTGTGTGTTTGCTTGAGACAGGGTCTCTTTACATAGCCCTGGCTGTCCTCAAAGTCACCATGGGGAACAAGCTGGCTTCGAAGTCAGAGACCGCTGCCTCTGCCTCCTAAATGCTGGGATTAAAGGTGTGCACTGTGACTACAGCAGGCACCTTTAGCCCAGGCTAGTGTTCAGCTTGCTGTATTGTATAGTTGCAGGCCTTGGGTTCCTCCTGTCTTCACCCCCCAAGTACTGGAATGGCCACATCTGGTCTCCTGCATACTAACCCTAGAGCCAAAAGCTCAGTGTCTTTTGTTGTTTTGTCTCCTTGGTCTTCACCATCATTTAGTGGTAGGAATGTCTATACACCAGATTCTAGGGAACCACGCGCAAGTCATCTTCCTCTCAACAACTCCACCATTCACACCCTCTGGAACATTGAATATTTATATACCTTCCCCACCTGTCACATACACCGGGTCACACCTCCTTCCCAGTCACACTCCTGTGTCCCCCTCCAAGGTACCTGTGCACACTCACTCACACGCTTTGCTGGATAGCACCCAACATTCCTCCGGGGGAGGGAGACTGATGGGTAGGACTGAAGGGGGGGTCAGAAGCATGGAGAAGGGCTAGGGGCTCCTGAAATAAAGTTGGTGCTGCACGGGCCCTGGGCTGAGCTGGAGACTCCCCCACCACTGCGGAGCTGTCTGGTCAGTTCATACAGTTGGCTAGGTGAACCTACCTGGCTCCCACCTCTTGCCCTGCCTGAACCAGCCTGCACCAGTTCCCTTGGGGACAGAGATGGGGGATGGGGACAGGGTGAGGGAGGGCAAGGGCAGAGGGACTCGGGATGGGGAGGGCTCTCAGGAGGCCCCAACTGCACTACAACCCCAAGGCAGTCACAGCCCTGAGCTCAACTGGCGTGAAGGAGAATGAATGTACTCAGGTGCTGGCTTGGAGTGGCTTTGTGCCCACAGCAGGCTCCTAGGTGTCCAAGGCTCAGGGTAGAATCAGGGTCTGGGGCCTGGAGGTCGGGGATGATCTCTCTGCCTAAGGCTGCAAAGTCAAGAACCAGTGGTCTCCAGCAGATGCAGCCAGCGGGGCAGGCCTCCGGCCCCTTTGTCTCCCACAAGACGCCCACCTGGGTTAGGCCCGCCGTGCTCCTCACTCCCCTCCCTGCGACACCCAGGCATTGCGAGGGTGGCAGGGTGAGGCCCCCTTCAGGCCCCAGTGCATGGCCTGGCAGGTGAGTCATTCTATTTACCTTTCCTGAGTGGCCTCCTGTCCCTTCATTTGATTCAATTAGCCTGGCTCTGCCTGAGCAGCTACAGCCCACGTGGCCGATGTTGGCTGTGTGCGCCCCTCCCCCAGGGCCCTGGACCATTTTCTACCAGCATCTGAACAGAGGCACCTGACTGACCTTCCCCACTCCCGCCCTCTCTCCAGACTCCACTGGGTAGGCATCACCGCAACAGCCAAAGGGACCACCCTAGAGGTGGACCACAGCCCTTCATGTGTCCCAGTTTGGACTTGCCTCTGCTCAATAAGGCTCTGGCTTCCATGGCTGAGGCAAGAGCCTGTATTATACTTCCTCAAGGAACAACTTAGGTTCAGGGTGATCCTGGAGGAAGTGGACTCCTACCCCAAGCGCCACTTCAGAGACAGTTCTTTCCTGGATTGCATTAGCGCTGCTCTCTACCTGCCGAGGGTGGCGCTCGCTCAGCCACTGCTGCTCCTACCCGACCTGCCCCAGCCCTCCCAACACCTTCCCTGGGGACAAGCCCTGCTGTCTAAGAGACGTGCAGTTCCCACTCGAGCTCTTTACTGAAGGACATATCTGTGCACAGGGAGCACGTCCGCACACATGGGAGTGCTCATAGTTCATAGCTGGGCTTCTCCATCATCTCCACCCCCTGCTCCATCAATGTGCTCTGTACCAGGCCAGGACAGGTTAGGGGAGTGTGGACAGTACAAGCTGCTGTCTCGCTGCTTTTCTCTTCAGCCTTGGCCAGGCATCTGGTTCTGGGCTGTCCTGGGAGGCCCTTTCTGAATCCAGCCTGGCTAGGCTCCAGGGGAGATTCAGGTGGGGCTGTCAGCCAACCTTGGGAGACTACTGGCCAAAGAGGTCTCCACGGAGGGCTCGCAGCCAGTCCCACTGCTGCTGCCTGCCCTCACAAGCTGAAGTTTCTCACAGGGATCACCATGAGAAGGCCCTGCTGGGGCCATGGGGCTGCCGTGGCTGCTGGCCATCCTCTCCTCCTGAAGGGCTTTGCCTTCTCGCCATCGCCTCCAACGCCGCAGCAGCTCTGCCTGCACCTAGAGGAGCCAGGGATAGGGCTACTCTGCCAACCCACCTCATGAGGATCTTGCCTCGGCCGCTCTGAGGCGCCCAAAGCAGACCCAGCAGGGCCATTTGGGTACAGCAGGGCCATTTGTCACCAGGAAAGGCAGGGACCACCTCATACACTGAACTCCCTGAGGACTTAGGCGGACCTGACATCCAACACATGCAACCATGATAATGGGCCACAGCAGGGCAAGGCCACCCTCAGGGCCAGCTCTGGTCCTGTTCCCAGCCTCACCTACCTCCTTGTTGAGGAAACAGTAGAGAACAGCCACCAGCAGACCCTGGAGAAAGAGAGCGGTCACAGGCAGCACTCTGGGTCCCAGGGGTGGGGCACGACGGAGACTCACCTGGAAGGAACTGAGGAACAGGTCAAAAAAGAGCTTAGCGGAGCGCAGGGTGCCCTGGGCGTGCTCATCAGTCACGAAGGCGAAGACCACCTCGTGGACCCCCAGCAGGGGGATGAGGGTCAGTGTGGACCTGGCCAGCCTGCAGGGGCAGAGCTTGAGAACACGCCCCTTCCAGGCCCTCTGGGCTTCCCCCGACCCCATTCCCCCTCACCCCCCACCCCCCGTCTGGACCCAGGCCCTTTGCCCACCGGAACTTATAGTCGGCATAGTGCATCTGATGGGCGCGCAACTTGGCCACAAGGAGGTGGATGATGCGGACAAAGATGAAAAAATTGATCTGTGTGAGGAAGACAAACGTTGGGGGCAGCCTGAGAATTTCCCGTGTCCTGCATGGCCCTCATATGTCCCTGATACAAGTGAGGCTGCTGTCAGGTGAGTCCTGGACACACGCACGGCCCTGGAGCTGGCAAGCATTCAGCCAAGGAGGGGCCACCTGACCCGCAGCCCAGCATGTACGTCCTCTTGAGTGCGTGCTGGAATTACCCACCCTCCATCCTCTGGGTAGAATGTATCCTTCCCTCAGCCTCAGAAGGCTGAGGAAGGAAGGACCTGGGAGAGCCAACCCAGTAGCCCTTTCCCTGCTCATGGAAGCAGGGGTCTTGCTTCCTTACCAGTATGGCCAGGAAGACAGGGATTCGCAGGATCCACCAGAATCCCATGTTGCCGTTGCTGGTCCAGCACCTGCAGGGACCAGTTGCTCACGTATGGGGATGCAGCTCTCCAGCCACTGCCCCGCCCTATCTTCTGGGATTTACTGAGCGCCTCCAGAAAGGACAGGGTCTTCACTGAACCCCAGGTCCAGACACTGGATTCACGTTTCTAGCCTCATCCCCTGCCCCTCCCCACTCCCCCAGGATCAGAGACCAGCACCAACTGCTCCAGCCCATTCTATTAGCTCATACTCACTGGACATTCTCAAATAGACACTTGACCACCACCCAGGGGATGACAAACAGCAGGGGTGCACCTGTGGGAAGCAGAGTTGTGGTTCCCCCGGCCCCGGTTAGCTTCCTTCCCCATTCCCCCCACAAGCCTACTCACCCCAGCCAATGCCCAGGTAGAGGGAAAAGAAGCTCCTCTCCGAGAAGGTGGCAAGGCTCAGCAGGCTGTACAGGTATACACCCTCTACCAGCAACCAGCAATAGTTGGCTATGATGCCGTACTGCATGATCACCGTGGCCACTCGGCAGCCGGCCATCGCCTGAGCAAGGTGAGGCGTGAGTGGAGTCCAGATCCCCCGTCCCCCGTCACCCTACACAGGCCGGGGAGCTGTCACATCTGGGCTCACCTCATCGCTGAGCCAGACGCTCACACTGAGGTCATCTCCAATCTTCTGGCTGTAGCGTGTCTTGAGTAGCCAATCAATGACCAGCACAGAGGCAGCCTTGAGCACGAAGGACGCGAACAGGTTCCCATGGATGTAATTTCGGGTGCAGTGCAGCTTCCTATATGACAACGTTATCAGCACTACTCCTGCCCTGTCCCTCTGCCCACCTCACCACATTGGGTATTAGGAGGGACAGCAGTGTACCTGAGGCCCAGCAGGATGACCAGCGCAAGGAGCAAGGCCCCCAGGGACAGACTGTAGCCCACAGTGTACATCACCTGGTAGCTGCTATACATCTTGGCCACCCCCTTCTGCAAACCAGAGGTGGAGTGGGGCTGGGCAGTGCCATATCCCCTGGCCCCACGCAGCCCCACTGTGACACCATCCCATACCCTCCAGAGCTGACCTGGTCCTCGATTTCCTCATCATCCATCTGACACTGGGAGGCGTTGCGCCATGGCTGCCCCCGTGGCCCTCGAACCCACTGCCCATCAGGACCACACCTCTTGAACACTAGGCGGTGCTGCACTGGGACACGGGTGCAAGCTCTGGTCAGCCCACTCCTAGGCTCCACCCCCTCAGCCCCCCAGACCCTCCACTGTTACCTTTGTGGTACCAAGGTAGGTACCACGGGCAGGAGATGCTGGCAGTGGTGTTGGGAGGGGTGTCAGGCCAGCAGGAGTACTTGTCGAAGGTTCTGTTACAGACCAGCTCTGGAAAGGTGAAGGAGGATGGAGGAGGGACCAGAAGTCCCCTGAGCATCACCATCAGAGCCTGCATCTAAAGGGGCTGTCTCCCTGATGTGGGCCGCAAGGGGCATCCCTGGCCAGTTATCTTGCCTTCTAGACTCCATGACTACCTCCCTCTCCAGCCCAGCAGCATTTGTGTTTGCCCAAGGCACCTTTCCTTCAAGACATCCCGTCTCAAATGTGCACCAAACCCATTTTGGGTCTTTTCCTCTCTGTGTCTTTTAAAAAAAAATATGTAAAAAATTTTACATTTGTTTCTTTGTTTTTTCGTTTGTTCATTGTGTGTGTGTGTGTGTATGTGTGTGTGTGTGTGCGCGTGCGCACATGTGCATGCACTAAGAAGCACACATGTGTGTGCACTAGCATATAGGATCATAGGGCAACTTGCAAGAATCATGTATCTCTGTCTTCACTGTGTGGGTCCCATCTGCTGAACCATCTCACTTGGCCACTCCCACCTGCTAATACATTCCTTTTCAGACGCTCATCTCCAGTCTGGTTGGCATCCTTTCTGATCCCAGCTCCCACATCCTGCTCCCCCTCTCCCAGGCACTTGTCATCATCTCCCTCAGCCAAGGGATAATAGGGACACAATCTCTCTTGGCATCCACCCTGTCCCTACTCACTGTCTGCCCAGTGTGGGCGATGACAGCAGAGACATCAGCTGGCTGGGGATGAGGGCATCCTCCAGCAGGGAGGACAGCCTCCAGCAGGGAGGACAGCCTCCAGCAGGGAGGACAACAGAGCATGCCAACTATGGGGCAGTTCTGCATTTCTACTGTTTCCTGACCATGTGGCCTTAGGGAAGCCACTGCCTCTGGAGGTCAGTCACCTGGTATGTACCTGGGGCAAGTGGCTGGGCATTATAAAGCTGCCATTACTATCACGCTCCCATAAGGGTTCTGACTGCACATCCAGCCGGGGTGACAGGACACACAAGTCTGTGGGTGGGACTCACCAGTAGGTGGGGGCAGCAGGCTTAGGTTGTGGTAGCACTGGTCACTATAGAGTTTCCACTTCTCAAACAAAAAGTCCATTACCTGGGCAGAGGGAGCCTTTGGCTGGGAAACAGGTAGGCAAGCAACCAGAGAGACGTCAGCACTTGTGTGAAGAGCAGGCAACCCTCCGTGCGGGGTGCGGGGTGCGGGGTGCACAGCGCTCACCAGACATGACAGCACCACCAGCAGCAGCAGCAGGTGGGGACAGTGGAGCTGGGTGAGGGGCATGCCTCTGGGTAGCCACCCCCCACATCTGGCAGAGGTTGCACGCCTGGGTCCTTGGAGTGTGTGCACCTCTCCTCAGGCTGCAGAGAACCAGAAGAGTGCAGTCAGGAGAAAATCTACAGAGCATCCTGTTCCCCAAAACCAAGCCTCTGAGCCCAAGGCCGCCCGATAGCTGAGCTTTGGGGAAAAGACGTGTGTGTAGCTCACAGCGCCAATTCAGAGACAGGTGACTGTGGGCAACTGCTTTCCTGATACATGGGGTTGGCTGGCTGAAAGCAATCACCCCCCCCAGTCTGGTCACCCAGATCTCTCAGAGTGGCACCAACAACTCAGCTACTTCCTCTTTTTCAGCCATGTTGTCCTGGCCCAGACATCTCCACCTGTTCTTAGCCCGTGGGAGAGCTGACTGGCCAGCGGTCTAACCTGGGATAAAGAGAGTAAGGGTGTGGTTCCCAGGCCCATTGCTGCTCGACCCTCACTCCAGAGCAGTTCCTAGCCAGGGCCCAGAGGAGGGACACCTCTGCCTGATGCTTTCTGCAAGACGTGGGACCATCAGTGACAGACCCTGCACATCAGCCCTTCGATGCACAAGAACCCTTTTTGGCTTTTTGTCTCTTGTGATTGTGTATATATTCTTTTTTTTTTCTTTTCTTTTTCTTTTTTTTTCTTTTTTTGGTTATTTTTGAGACAAGGTTTCTCTCTGTGTAGCCCTGGCTGCCCTGGATCTCACTCTGTAGACCAAGCTGGCCCCAAACTCAGAAATCTGCCTGCTTCTGCCTCCCAAGTGCTGAGATTAAAGGCGTGCGCCACCACTGCCCGGCTAGTTTATATAGTATTGGCCCAGGAAGTGGCACCGTGAGGAGGTATGGCCTTGTTGGAATAGGTGTGTCATTGCGGGGGTGGGTTTTAATACCCTTGTCCTAGCAGCCTGGAAGCCAGTCTCCTGCTAGCTGCCTTCAGAGCAGAGGCGGAACTCTCAGCTCCTCCTGCACCATGCCTGCCTGGACGCTGCCGTGCTCCTGCCTTGATGACAATGGACTGAACCTCTGAACCTGTGAGCCAGTCCCAGTTAAATGTCATCCTTGTAAGAGCTGCCTGGCCTGGTGTCTGTTCACAGCGGTGAAACCCTAAGGCAGCTCTGATGGAGTCTCATGGCGGAAAAACAAAGAGCTTCCTGGGTCCTCTTGGTCAACAGGCTCTGGCCAGAGGCAAGGTCCAGGATTTCAGGTCTCTGATACCTGAACCTCAGGGGAAAATACCCTCAGAGCAGAGGGTAGAGGGTTGAGGAGGTAAAGGCAGTTCAGGTGTCCCTACCTCTGGGGTCACCAAGTGGCATGACTCTCCTGATTTGCATCAAACCATCCCAGATTACTAGTGGGCTGGGTATGGAGAAGGCAGAAGCCAGAAGCTGGCTCTTCACACACTCTGCCTGGCTTCCACCCTAGAGCTGCTGGGGTCTTATAGACGCCAGAAAGAGGAAGGGTGGAGACGGGACGGCTTCAGGGCAGTGTGAACGTGATAAGGAATGGCCAGCGTGGGTAGATGGATAGGTGATACAGGGAAGGAGCGTGGTGGGGAAGGATGTGGTCCAAGATCCTGCAAGGATGAAGATCAAGACAGTAGGGGAAGGTAGTCCTTACAGCTCAGCTCTACCTCAGCGGCCCACACTGAAAATGTAAATGTCAGTAACCAGTAGGTGGTGGTACACACTGTTAATCCCAGACAGACGAGACAGAGGCAGGAGGATCTCTGAGTTTGAGGCTAGCTTGGTCTACAGAGTGAGTTCTAGGACAGTCAGGGCTACACAGAGAAACCCTGTCTCAAAAAACCAGGAAGAAGGAGGAGGAGGAGGAGGAGAAAGAGGAGGAGAGAGAGAGAGAGAGAGAGAGAGAGAGAGATCCCAAAACAAGTAAATAAAGAGTGGCAAAGGCAAGACCGAGACCCCTTGAGGATTCCCTTCCACATACAATTTATTGCCCAAACCACAGCTGGTGGGCTCAAAAACACTCAGGACTAGATTCCTAAGGGTTCAGTAACCTCTAACCGGGTCCCTCACACAAAGGTGGCAGAAGTGGGTGAGTTCTCTATTTCTGTGCTGGAATAGCAATGGGAGGTTTCCTGCCGCTGGCGAGCTACAGAGCATCACGGAGATGAGGCTGACTTTCAGTCCCATGAGGTTGAGACACTGGAGTCTGCAGAAATCGTCTGGACTCAGCAAATTGAATCCAGCAAAGAGCGAGTGTACGAAGACCAACACATCACCCTTTCCCTTTCAGTGAAGGAGAGTGGGCTGTGTCATCGGTAGGACAGGACTGCAATCTCTGTCCCCCCTGCAGTGTGTCTCCCGTCAGTCCCCATGGTGGACACCCAGACAGAGCCTGTCAGCTCTGATAAATGCTCAGGGTGACAGCAGCCAGGTGTGGACCAGAGCTGCAGGTCTGGCCTCTTTTCCACCTTATTACCCTGGCAGGAACAGATGGGCGTAAGGGACAGTAGACCAGGGACCCTACCCTCTTCCCTTCTTGAACTAGGCTGCTGAAATCTCTCTCTCAGTGAGACCCAGCTGTAGGTGAAATTCGGAAGATGCAAGTCTGACTCCCTAAGACGTCAGCCGCCTTGCCTTTAGATCATGCCCCCTTCTTCACAGAACATTATCTGGCACAGCAGCCACCAGGACTGGCATTGTCCCATGCCACCGCTGCTCCCAGCAAGCTCCAACAGGACAAAGGACACTTGGGTGTTTGCAGTGTGGCCACCGATTTTTCTCTGCAGGTGGCCGAGGGTGTGAGAAAGATGGCCCAGTGGCCAAAGGGAAGCATCGCGCGAGGGGGGGGGGGGGGAGGACGACTCTTCTTGTTTTCTCAGGAGCCAAAGTTGGAGCAGTAGCAACGTTTTTTGATATTAGGACTCCCCGGAGTTATCAACTGGAAGGGTGTTTTGGTCAAAACAGAGAAGCTAGACCAGGTCATAGTCCTACGGCAGGGACAGGATCAGGGGCCACAGGCTGCGACAAAGCCTAATTCCTGAGTCCTCCCCCGAAAAGGGGCGGGGATACCCACCGACTAGGGTGAGCTCAGATTCCCCCTTCTGTGTCTCCAAGACAGAAGAACAGCAAAATATCCCTGGCCGATCCTCGGAGAATGCGAAAGCTAAGAGGTGAGGATCAGTCGGTTCGCGACAGAGAACTTGGCGGGTCTGAAGTGGGAAGGGGGTCTCTGGGGTGGGGGGCGAACGAGGGCAGTGACCTGTGCTCGCAGGGCTCAAAGTCAAAAATTGTGGAGGGAAGAAAAGCTCTCCGTGCACGGTGCCTACACACCTCGCCAGAAAGACTGGGACACTGCTAGGAAGTCCTGGAGATCAGGGACTCGAAGAAAGGGGAAGCGAATCCATCCGAAGAGGATGAGCGAGCCTTTGGGGTGTGAGGGGTTGGAAGCCGGGGTGCGTTGGGCGTTCAATGGGGCAGCAGGATCCACGCCTGCACCCACCCTCTCCCACTTCCCTGATTGCGCTCCCAGAGAACAGAAAGGAGAGAAGTTGAGACCCCCTAACCTGCCAGAGCCGGTTAGGAGATCAGGTGACCCTAACCGTGACAGAAGGACACATTTCCCGGTTTGAAAACTAAGGCGTTAGACGGGGGCGAGAACCGCGACACCCAAGACCCCAGGGACAGCTGGCTTCTGTCCAGGCCCGAGGGCCAGCTCCCCGCTCTCCTCTTCCGCGCGCCCAGGTCACGCTCGTGCTTCAGCACCCCACAGACCGCCTGGGACCGTCCCCTCGGGGCCCGACCCTGGTGCTCACTGTGCTCAGTCGCCGGGGCTAGGGCTGGCCTCCTCGCGGTCCTCGAGCGTGCTCGGATCTGGGCGCGGGCGACTGCTCGTCTCCGCAGCGCTGCGATGGGGTCGGCGCCAGCTCCGCGCCAGGCGCTCGCAAACTTTCCAGCGGCGACGCTGGGCGGCGGCGACGAAGGGGGAGGGGGCGGGGGCGGGAGCGGCCCGCGGGGGAGGGGGAGAGATGAGGGTCCGCGCCGCGCCTTAGTGCAGCCGACCTGCCGCGGGCTCTCAGACCCTCTCGGTGTAACCCCGAGTACCTCTCCAGCGCTAAGCTTGCTGGGCAGATCTGCATCCCACTCACTCAGTTCCCCTCCCTTCTGGCACACCGGAGCAGGCCCTGACCGGATCCGACCCCACGGGTCCCTTCCGAGAACCCTCACTAGGTGCACCGTAACCCCGAGGATCCAATCTTGTGTACCCTGGACTTCAGAGAGCACCTGGCAGGGGCGAGTCCTGGTGGGTCTGAGTTCGCCAAGGGAACAACATGTGACTGACTCAGCGCGCCCCTTTCCCTTGCAATGTCCACTGTTCCGGGGTCGCATCATTGAGTTCAGGTTTGCAGTCTTGACTTTTCCAGAAGGATTAAGTCCCTTAACCACATCTGGCTCCTGGGTGGAAGGCTGCGGCTGCCACACATGCGCCGTGGGTGGGAGTAGAGGTGGGGAGGTCAGGATATAGGGGCAGGTTTCAGACAAGGTGATCCGCTCAGAGTGCCTCTTAAACCCTTTTCCAGGTTACATGCCCTGTGGGTCTCAGGGACTCCCGTCCGGATAGGTCCTCAAGCAACACCACTCATTCGACAATCCACTGACTTGGCCGGATATTCTCAGTCGACACAGCCCTTTTCTGGGGAGTCAAATGTTCTGAGCCACATGCCTGCCTTTCGCCCCTAGTCTCAGCCCTGGAGAGGACATTCTCTCGCACTCCACTGCCCCACCCCTGGGGGCCCTTGAGCCACCTTTTATTGCCTCATCTCCCTCCTGCCCAGTGACCTCGGGGTCAGAATCTCCCTCGGGGGTTTTTGGGCTTCCACTTATCTGGCTTCACATCCTGTAACGCTGAGGGCCGTGTTGCTTTCTAGAAAGGTCTCCATGTAACTGTGGCTTTCAGAATGGGCGCTCTCACATTCTCCGGCTTTCATGGAGATACCTCCCTCCACATTTCCAGTCCCCGGACCAGTCCTCTGAGGTCCAAGTCCCCTATGCCTGTGTCCCAGTCCTCCACCTGCAGATGACCTGCAGATCATCTAGTAAATAAGCCAAGGCCTCCCTAGAGAATCCAGTCCATCGCCAGGGTCTCTTTCATCTGGAACACATGTGGTCTCTGTCACCCACGCCCGTTCCTCAGAGCTCCCCATGGGACTTGGGTCAGTTCCTTGCTCAGATGCTGTCCCCCAGGACTTCATTTCTAGTTTAGGGGATGTTGGATCCTGTATTCCAACCTATGGATCCCCTCACTGGTGAGCGGGCCCACCCTCCAGTGCCTAGTGGGCATACCCTGCTTTGTACATGTCTACAAGGTCCACACGGAAGACCCTGACAGGATTCAGGGCTTTCAGGATTCAGGATGCTCCCCGGGGCTCTGTCTTCTGTGCCCCTGTTTTCAGAAGCATCCACCAAAATCCTGACCGGGAGCTGCCCTTTCTGTTTTGATCCAGGCTATGGCCAGAAGGCAAAGGTTAGAAGGCAAAGACCTGTTTGTTTCCGCCACCCTGTGGGGGCCAATTGTGCAAGGCTGAGGGATAGATAGAGCCCCTCCTTCATTCAGTTCCTGTTCCACCTCCCTGGGACACAGGCTGGAGGACTGATCTCCATAGCAAAGGTCTGCCCCTCTGTGACCTGGGAATGAGACTTAGGGACAAGGGGTGCCTGGAACGCTGCACCAGCATGGCGCTGGGCTGGAGGTCCGGGGCCTACAGTGGCCAGGGACAGAGTGGAAGCAGGCGCTGGTCTGCAGTTGCCTCTGTCTAGGCTCTGTGGCTCAGCTGGGCTTCCTGCACCTCAAGGTGAGTCTTCCCTGGAGGCTGGATGTCTTTCCCTTCATAAGGACCTTAGGGGAGACTAACACAGGGCTGGTGGCAATGTGTCTGGTGGGCCCCTCGTGGGCTCTCTGTTGACCTCCCTGAAGTCTCTGCTTGCTCCCACTCCCTCAGTTCCTGTTGGTGATCCCTTGGGCACTTTGCCATCTGAGATCCAGTTTGGGGCTGGGGAAAGGCTCAGTGAATAAGAGAGCTTTCTATGTAAGGACTGGGGCCTAAGTTTGGCTCCCTGCACACACTCCAAAAAGTCGGGCCCATCCATGTGCACCGGAACCTTGGTGCTGAAGGTTGCAGAGACAGGATCACTCGGGCTTGCTGGGTGCCAACCCAGACGGAAAACAATGCCCTACAGGTCACTAAGAGACAGCATCTCAAGGGAGGAAGGCAGAGAGTGATGGAGGGAGACATACCTCTGACCCCACACACTGGCACAGGCGTGTGCACACATGCACATACACTCACACACACACACACACACGCATACGATAATAAGTTTTTGGAAATAGAGTCACTCTCTCTACGTAGCCCTGACTTCCTGGAACTTTTTATGTAGACCAGGCTAGCCTCTGCCTCCCAAGTGTGAGCCGCCACACCCAGCTAATAATAAAAAAAAATTATAGTTTAAATTAATTATTTTATGTGTATGGGTTGTTCTGACTGCATGTATATCACATGAGTACCTAGTGCCTCCAGAGGCCAGAAGAAGATGTCAAAGCCCCTGGAACTAGAGTTACAGATAGTTATAAATTATAATGTGGGTGCGTGGGTGCTGGGAATAGAGCTCAGATGGCGGTGGGGGGGGGGCATCTAGAGCTCTTAACCACGAAGCCATCTCTCCCAGCCTTACTAATTAAAATTTTAAAAATACTGTTTGTTTGGGGCTGGAGAGATGGCTCAGCGGTTAAGAGCACTGAGTACTCTTCCAAAAGTCCTGAGTTCAAATCCCAGCAACCTCATGGTGGCTCACAACCATCCGTAATGAGATCTGACACCCTCTTCTGGGGTGTCTGAAGACAGCTACAGTGTACTTACATATAACAAATAAATAAATAAATCTTTAAAAAAAAATACTGTTTGGGGGCTAGCAAGATGGCTCAGCAGGTAAACTTGCTTGCCACCAAGCTGGAAGAACTGAGTTTGATCCTTGGAACCCTCATGGTGGAAGAAGAAGCTGACTACTCCGAGCTGTCTACTCTAGCATGCACAGACCACACCCCAACATGTAACACAGGTACAATAAAGAAACAGATGGAAAGTTCTTAAATTAAATAGGAATTTAATTTTAGCAGCAGCACGGTGGAGCCTATGGGAGCACAGACCCTCAGCCTCCCTCCCCTGTCTGCGAGCTTCCCATTAGGCTGATGTACAAGCGTTCCCTGAGCTCCAGCAATTGCTCCCTGGGCTGTTGGTTCCCACAAGCATCTGCCCTATAACAAGAACCCTGAATAAAGTGTTTCGGCCTCTTGACCATTTATCCCTGAGTTCTTCATATTAAAAGACATAAACAGAGTGGAGCTGAGAATGAAGGGGGAAGGGCCTTCCCACGTGGAGCCAGCCGGTATCTGTGGGCCCGGGGACACGATGGCGCCTGTTGAACAACCCACTAGGGGTTCTTAGGGAGAAGGACCTCCCAGGAAGTGCGGCTGCAGACTTGGTCAGAAACCATGAGATGTGGCAACTGAAGAGGCAAATACGCTAACGCAGGGGCCACCCTGACACAGCAGATTTGCAGTATTGTCTTCCAGAGAGTTCTCTGTCTCTGTCTCCCTCCTTCCTTCCTCCCTCTCTCCTAAGCATCTCAGATACCACAAGCCAGCCTTGAACTGTCCATGTGGGTGAGACGACTTTGAACTGCTGATCTTCCCGCTAGTACTTGTTGGTCGCTGGGATTCCAGGCATTTGCCCCCATGCCTGGATTCCTCTCCCGGGTCTGTGTTTTCTGTCCTACTGGAGTGGAATCCAGGGCTTGGTGCATACAGGTAGCTGCGCGCCACCGGGCTGTCATCTAGGTCTCCTTGTTGTGGTAGCTTAATACTTTTGGTTTTTTATGACAGGATCTTCTGTATAAAAACCCAATGTAGCTGAAGACTCCTCCTCCAGCCTCCCTTTGTAGCTAAAGATAGCCCAGGATTGTGAAAGTCAGGCTGCCCCCAAATTCAGTCTTCCAAGTGCCTGAACTACAGATATGAATCACTAAGACTGGCCACATTAGTGCTTTGGGTAAAAGAAAAAAAAAGTGTTTTGTTAATTTATGTGTATGTATCTGTATGTTCGAGTATGCAAACGTGAAGAGGCTGGAAGAAGACATTGGATTCCTTGGAGTTGGAATTACTGGAGACTGTGAGCCTCCTGGCAATGGTGTTGGAAACCAAGCTTTGGTCCTCTGAAAGGTCAGGAAGTGGTCTTGGTTGCTGCTGTGCATCACAGGCTGGGGACCAATGTCCAGGACTATGTGGACATCTCAAGCCACCTATGTACTTAACAATGACAGTACTCGCGAAGTGACCCAGGGCCTCACACATTATTATATGTGAGTACACTGTAGCTGTCTTCAGACACTCCAGAAGAGGACGTCAGATCTCATTATGGATGGTTGTGAGCCACCATGTGGGTGCTGGGATTTGAACTCAGGACCTTCGGAAGAGTAGTCAGTGCTCTTAACCATTGAGTCATCTCTCCAGCCCCCTTTGTAGGTCTTTAGTTAATAAGGATGTTATTTGAATTACATTTCTCTCTCTCTGTCTGTCTATCTGTCTGTCTGTCTATGCGTAAGATAGTGATAGCCCAGCAGGTGAATTCACACTCTGTCTATGGAGAACCTGAGTTGCATCCCCAGATCCCACATGGCAGAAAAGAGAAGTGACTCCCACAGGTTGGCCTCTGACTTGCTCAGAAGCGCCTTGGTGTAAATGCGTCCATACTCACACAAACACACTAAAAGAAGTTATCAAGTGGCGGCTTTCCTAATAGATTTCTATAGAAATCTTTCACTAGAAACATGTTTTTAATTCTTTTCCTATTCAATGATTCCACCCCTGTAAATGTAACTTTTATTCACCTGATGTTTTTGTCTCCTTGGAGGTTTTTGCCTCTGTCTGCTAACTTAGGCCTGGTCCTGGAAGCTTCTAGCCTCCATAGAATCTTACCTAGGCCTAGAATGTTTTCAGCCTCTGAGACTTGCTGCTGGATAAGTTCGCTCTCTCTGGTTCTCTCTGAGCTTTGGCTGGTCAACTCAGCTGTCCTGACTCCAGCTCCTCTCCACACTGACTGACTCAATCTGACTTCTCTCTCTTGGTCTCTCCTGAATTGCTCTGCTTGGCCTCAAACTGACTCTAGCAATCTGTTCTAATCTTCTGGCTTCTCATTCTCTGGGTCATTCTGTGGTTCCTGTATCTAGCTTGTTCTCTCTGCAACCTGTCTCTGCACAACTGCCCGGAAAAACTCTCCTCTTTCCTCTTCTCTCTCACTGTGCTCTCTTAAGTAGCTTCCCCTTCCTCTCCCTTCTCCTGAGAGTTGGGCACATCCTATTCTGTCAAAGCTTTCTCTGATTTGTCACTTTGTCTGCCACTCAATTAGACATCACTTTCAAGCATGGGTGCTTCTTCCTTCTACAAACTTTACCATCATTGTTTGGGATTAAATGTGTGCACTCAGAGCGTGTCTGCGTTCCAGCCAGAGGGATTAAAGGTGTGTGCTGCTAAGGACTGAGCCACACTACAACTAGAAAAAGGTTTTTTTTTCCAGTATGCTATCTTGGGATTAATGCTGTGATCAAATATCCTGCAATACAACCCCCATTTTTGAGACAAGGTTTTATGTAGCCAGGGTTGGACTACTGTGTCTGGTGTGGTGGTTTGGATGATATGTGCTCCATAATCTTGGGTAAATATACTTAGTAGTGCTGTCGCAGGGGTGTAGGAGGTACGGCCTTGCTGAAGGAAGTGTGTTGCTAGAGCCAGGATTTGAGAGTGTTAAATCATTTCTAGTTCACTCTCTCTGTTTCCTTTTTTGTTTGTTTGTTTTGTTTGTTTTCTTAAGATTTATTTATTTATTATATGTAAGTACACTGTAGCTGTCTCCAGACACTCCAGAAGAGGGAGTCAGAACCATGAAGTTGTGAGATTGCTGGGATTTGAACTCAGGACCTTTGGAAGAGCAGTCAGTGCTCTCAACTGCTGAGCCATCTCTCCAGTCCCTCTGTTTACAGTTAGAGATGTAAACTCTCAGCTGGTCCGCTGCTACCTTTGCCTGGCATGAGTGATCCCTATCTCTCTGGAACCATAAGCCCTAAATCCTGCCTTGCCTTGGTCACAATGTTTTATCACAACATAAGAGAATAGCTAATATATGAATGGAATGAAATTATATTTCAGGGAGCTGGAAAGACGGCCTAGTAGTTGAGAACACTGGCTGCCCTTCCAGAGGACCTGGGTTTGGCTCCCAGGACCCACATGGTGGCTCACAACTGCCTGTAACTCCAGTCTCAGGGAATCCAACGCCCTCCTTACCAGGCATGCAGGCAGACAAAGCATTCACACACATAAAATAAAACAATATACATTATATATCGGGAGGGGAGAAGGCGTAGCGATGGCTCAGCGATTAAGAGCACACGCTGTTTGCTCTCGCGCCCATCCGATTATAACTCCAGTTTCAAGGATTTCAGAAGTCTTGGGCCTTGCGGACACCTGCACTCACATACATACCCATACATGTGCACACAATTAAAAATAAAATAAATCACCGGGCAGTGGTGGTGCACGCCTTTAATCTCAGCATTTGGGAGGCAGAGGCAGGTGGATTTCTGAATTTGAGGCCAGCCTGGTCTACATAGGTGAGTTCCAGGACAGCCAGAGCTACACAGAGAAACCCTGTCTCAAACAAAGAGTAATTGAATACAAAGCAAAATAGGGCTGCAGAGATGGCTCAGTGGTTAAGAGCACTGACTGCTCTTCCAGAGGTCCTGAGTTCAATTCCCAGCAACCACATGGTGGCTCACAACCATCTATAATGGGATCTGATGCACTCTTCTGGTGTGTCTGAAGACAGCTACAGTGTATTCATATAAATAAAATAAATCTTAAAAAAATAAATAAAATCTTTAAAAACTCTTGAAGCATAGCGTCTGCCCATGTTGCTCAGGCTGGCTCTGCTCTCCTGCCTAAAGCAACACTCCTATGTCAGCCTCCCACGTAACTGGAACTATAGACCACCTCTGCGCCTGGTTCCAATTATAGTCACTCCATAGTATGTCTTTAGATTGGTAGTCTGGAGATTTGGCTCAAGTCTGTAATTCCAGCTGAGATAGGAGGATCTCTCCAAGTTCAAGTCCAGCTTGGGTTACATAGTGAACCCCAGGGCAGCCTGGGCTACATTGTAAGACCCTGGGCACTGGTGGCAAATACTTTTAAACCCAACCATCAGTAGGCAGAGACAGGAGGATCTCTGTGAGTCTGAGGCCAGCCTGGTCTACAAAGCAAGTTCCAGAACAGCCAGCTATACAGAGAAACCCTGTCTCAAAAAAACAAAATAAAACAATCCCATTAAGAAATAATGCTCCACAGTCCCTCAGTCTGTACACTGTCCAGATGTGGGTCTCCATTAACTTTTGAATAATAGGTAGTAATGTTCTATCTGTGTGGCTCTATCTGTTCTGTATGACTGCAGGCCAGAAGAGGGCATAAGACTGCTCTATAGATGGTTGTGAGCCACCATGTGGTTGCTGGGAATTGAACTCAGGACCTCTGGAGAGCACACAATGCTCTTAACCGCTGAGCCATCTCACCAGCCCCCTATCTGCTTGGAAAAGAAGCTGATGGGTGCTGAGTGAGGCGCTAATCTGTGAGTATCCTAGTGTGTGCCATTAGGAGTCACTTTACTGCGATGTCCCTTTACCAGCTTTCCCCAAGGCCGAGGCCCGGGACCTATTCAGTCTTGTTAGCTGCGTTAAACATGGGCTCCATCTCAAGGAAAGGTTTCTCTTTTGTTGTTTTGTTTTTGAGACAAGATCTCACAGTCCAAGGCTGACTTCAAGCTCTCTGTGTAGCTTGAGGATGATCTTGGACTCCTGGTTCTCTTGCCCCTGTTTTCCAAAGCCTGGGGTTACGGGAGTGTGCCACCACACCTCGCCAACATTTTACACATGCATGTGTCAGAGTCTCCCTGTGCAGCGCAGGTCACCCTCAACCCTCCTGCCTCAGTGTCTCCAGTGCTAGGATAGCAAGTGAGTACTACTGCATCTGACTCATCATTTAGACATTAGAACCAGGAGCGGTGGCGCGCGCCTTTGATCCCAGCACTCGGGAGGCAGAGACGGGCGGAGGAGGCCTGCCTGGTCTACACAGAGAAACCCTGTCTCTGGTTTGTGAGCTGAGACTCAGCAGAAACTATAGGTAGATTTGAGAACATATCTTAGCATCCAGCATCCAGCCCACAAACACAGGCGCACTCAGGCAACAGTCCGTTGGTCAGGATCTTCTTCAGCGTTCCTCAGTATTGTTCTCTAGTTGCTAGTACATGAATTTCATTGATTTGTTTTTGTTTTTGAGACAGGATTTCTCCGGGTAGCCCTGGCTATCTTAGAACCTGCTCTATAGTAGACCAGGCTGACCTCAGACTCAGCGTCTATCTGCCTGTCTGTGCCTCCCAAGGTCTGGGTTAAAGGTGTGACCCACCACCTTTAGTGACTGTCCAGTGCTAGTATATAATCTTATAATGTTGGTTTCATTTCTGTCACTTTTGATAAGATCACTACTGTAAGTGATTTTTCTCCCAAGTCCAGAGGCTCGTGTGCGCCAAGCAGGTGCTCTTCCTGACCTGCGTCTCCAGCAGTAACACTACACACCCCATCAATCCTGCCAAGCCCAGTCGCTCAGCCATTTGATTTATTCACATAGCTAATTAACTGATGAAACATTTGGAGCCATAATTACTCGACATTTACTAGCACTTTATCAGATTTTCCCACTTTGGCATTCAAAGCACTGGGCAAATATTGCATGGTGTCCTTACCATAGATGTTCACAGCGATATTTAAAATCTTTTTATTTCCGATTACTCACTGCTAGTATATAGAGGCACAGCATGTGTTTTGTCTCTGGATTCCTTTCCTCCATGCTCACACCTCTGTCTGTGTGGCTTCCTCAGGTTTTTCTTTTTTTTTTTTTTTTATTTTTCGAGACAGGGTTTCTCTGTGTAGCCCTGGCTGTCCTGGAACTCACTTTGTAGACCAGGCTGGCCTCGAACTCAGAAATCCTCCTGCCTCTGCCTCCCAAGTGCTGGGATTAAAGGCGTGCACCACCACCGCCCGGCTCCTCAGGTTTTTCTGTGAAGACAATTCTGCACTGTGTGTGAAAATTGTGAAGGAAAAATTTTCTTCCTTCGCAATCAGCAAGATTTTATTTACTTTTTGGTAACTCATTGTCCGGAGCTGTGACCTGTGGTGCAATGTTCAGAAGTGGCAAGATTAGGTTTTCCTGCTTCATTCTTGACCACAGGGGACAGATGTCCAGTTTTTACCATGAGGTGTGCTGAAGGTTAGAGTTCTCACCTGCGCCTTCTGGGTTTTGGTTTAGTTTTGTGGGGTTTTTTGTTTTGTTTCTTTGAGGTAAGGTCTTACTATATAACCCTGGCTGTCCTGAAACTCACTGTACAGGCCAGGCTGGCCTTGAACTCAGTAAGATCCACCTGCCTCTGCCTCCCCAGTGCTGGGATGAAATGAATGAACCACTATGCCCAGCTGGGTTTGTTTGTTTGGTTGGTTTTTTTGAATGTTTTATTATTATTATTACTATTATTACGATGATGATGATGATGATGACGATGATGATGACGATGACGATGATGATGATGATGACGATGACGACGATGATGATGATGACGATGACGATGATGATGATGATGACGATGACGACGATGATGATGATGATGATGATGACGATGATGACGATGACGATGACGATGACGATGATGATGATGACGATGATGATGATGACGATGATGATGATGATGATGATGATGATGACGATGATGACGATGACGATGACGATGATGATGATGATGATGATGACGATGATGATGATGACGATGATGATGATGATGATGACGATGATGACGATGACGATGATGATGATGACGATGATGATGATGACGATGATGATGATGACGATGATGACGATGACGATGACGATGATGATGATGACGATGATGATGATGACGATGATGATGATGACGATGATGACGATGACGATGACGATGATGATGATGACGATGATGATGATGACGATGATGATGATGACGATGATGACGATGACGATGACGATGATGATGATGACGATGATGATGATGATGATGATGACGACGATGATGATGACGATGATGATGATGATGACGATGATGATGATGATGATGACGACGACGACGACGATGACGATGATGAATGTGTGGCCACAGTGCCATGTTGGGAATCAGAGGACAACTTTGTGAGGTTGGTTCTCTCCTTCCATCTTTATATGGGTTCACTTTGATTCTCTGGGCCCTCTCTCCCACCCACCTTCTATCTCTCTGAGAATGTTTCCACACAGCCATAACCAGGTTTCTGAGAATCTTTCTCTTTCTTCCTTCCTTTCTTTCTTCCTTCCTTCCTTCCTTCCTTCCTTCCTTCCTTCCTTCCTTTCTTCCTTCCTTTCTTTCTTTCTTTCCTTTTTTTCCTCTTTCTTTTTCTTTTTTCTTTTTTGTCTTTTTTTTTGGGGTGGGGATGTTGTTCAAGACAGGGTTTCTCTGTGTAGCCCTGACTGTCCTGGAACTCACTCTGTAGACCAGGCTGGCCTCAAACTCAGAGATCTGCCTGCCTCTACCTCCCAAGTGCTGGGATTAAAGGCGTGCACAACCACCGCCCGATTTAATTTTTTAAAGGTGAGATAGTGTGTCTGTGTTTGTGTATGTGCAGATGTGTTGGTGCCCACGGAGGCCAGAAGAGGGCCTCGGGTTCCCTGCAGCTGGTGGTCGTGAGCCTCCTGAGACCTGAACCCAGGTCTTCTACAAGATCAGCAAGGTTGTGCCAACACTCATTTTGACCTACACTGGGTGGTCTTGCTGGGAGGTGGAAACTTATCTTACCACAGACAGGCCTGGAGGCAGGGCTCTAGCCACACAGCAGGTTGAATCAGGCCTTTGACAAACCCACAGCCCATCCAGGAGGCCCTTTCTCCAGCCATAGCCAGTCCTATTAGCCAGAGACAGATTTAGAGTCTCCTTGGGGAAAATGTCCTCCCTGACGGCCCTTCATCTGGGCAGAAACCCAGGCCCTGCTGGTATTTGGACTTCATCTGAGGAGAATAGGAGAGTCGGTACTGCAGATGCCTCCCAGGCCTGCTGTTCCCTGTAGAGAAGGCGCACAGCCTCTTGGGACCTGGAGTCTGCAGCTTATCCTACCTGGAAAGGCTCGTCTGTGTGTGCATGGCTAAGTCTGTTCGTATCTGTGGTGTTTGTATGCCCTCCGTGTCTGTGTGTTTGGGCGCCGCCATGTGTCTTGGAGCTGTTGAGTGACAGAGTGTGGTGAGCTGACCTGTGAGCCTCCTGACATGAGGGGCTGATGTTATCTAGAGGCCTGGGTATGGGCAGTGGGGCTAGAGGAGCCAAGCG